>JZLH01S0611388.1:127369-138894 GCA_001188425.1 Eucidaris tribuloides
AGAGATAACTCACAAATAAAATGGGTCTCCATGCACATGTATGTCTTACAAAATCAATTTTAAGCTTATTTGGTTGAAAAGTTCATTTCAGGGTGTGCAAATCATGGACACATATCACATAATCTTTAAGCCAGACAAGAGTTAACATTACAGTACAGGCAATACAATAAATGCAGCAATATCCAAAATAGAATCAGCATTACACAAGAAATAGAATATTTCAGTATGCTCACAGGGTATGATTGCGTCACATTACGCAGAGCACATTTCTGTAACTATTGACAACACCTCCTGCTTTTCCAACACATTTCCTCCAAAGAAAACATTTTTTTTATTTGGTTGGTCATACTCGACATGAACATTTTTTGTCCATAAAAGGCATTACATCATTGCTCCAAGCCCCTCATTCTCCATAAATGCTACACCGTAATGTTATTGTTGGGGTTGAACGAACATTGCTGGACTTATATTTTGTGTACATACTTGGCAAGAAAATCCCATTCCCAGGTCACATGTCAACTGTCATTATGTCAGGTGGTTATGTGTCAGGTGGTCATGTGTCAGGTCACATGATTGTACACCAATATGACCAATTGCAATTCAGGGAAACTATTTTCATTTTATATACATGTATCTACATCATACATGTACACTGCATTTGTACTTCAAAGATATCAAAATCAGTAAATTTCACAAGTTTCTGTGGCTCAATAGGCAAGGGGGGAGCTTTATTTCATTTCCTTGAGCCTCCAATAAAGTATCTGAAAGGTATCTCAGCAATCAGCGAGTATACGCATTCCACACCTTTTCTTTGGAAAAATTGTTAAATGTACATCCACATCACCTCAATAGTGACAATTTGTCCCTTCACCTTCACTGAAACTGATTTGCTTCATGATCAATGCATCATTAGGTCAGTCTTTACTCTTTAGTTTTATTTCTTTACATAGTAAAAAAAAAACCTAGACGGTTGCACCTTTAAAAATGTTCAGTAAATTGAAGAATTCCTTCCAGATTCTGAACAAGATTGAATTGTGTTGTCCTTTTTCATTTCCGAGAGTCATTCGGCCTACCCTTAGTCAGAACTTTCGCCACCCACGCTACGCCCGTACCAATGTATCCGACTTCTGAACACATCTGACATGGTGTCTCTCTATGGCTTTGTCTCCAGAGGAAAATTCAATTATTAGTGAGTGTGTACACAAGACATCCAGCAGAGTTTGTAGCTTGATCACGGTTCTCTCTTTTTTTTTTAAATCTTGGTGATGGTGATACACACCTTCTTTACTACAGAGTAAGAGTGCTTCCAGGCCCCAGTCTTTACTCTTTACTCTTTACCATTCAAACTTACATCATAACCGATAATCGCAGGCCCACTGTCAAGGTGCAATTTACCCAAAAATTCCAAAACTTAAAATGTACCAAAACCCTGCATAATTTGTTTGTTATATATGTAAAATATATTTGTGGCATGCCATCTGCAAAGTATTAGCACTTGTGATCACTCCGATTTTCGTTTATTGGGGTCTGAATGTAAATTTCATATACATAGTAAGTAATGACAAAAACGGCTTGTAATAGACTAATCAATTGACTGATTCTATAACTCGATTGATCACACTATCGATAATTTGTCTGCGTACATCTTTATCATTAACGCACACACCCAGTGTATCGATCAGTATCGATACTGACCTGCGATAGTTAAGCAAAAACATACGCGAGAACGCGCACACATAGAAATCGGTGCTTAGGGAGCAGAACTTAAACGCGCGGGCCGCGGAGCACAAGTGCCGGAATATGGATTACTTTACGGGCTACGACAACTGAATTGCGGTTATTTGTAGTGTATTCTAGTTGTACACAAATTTGATTTGTTTAGGGTATTGGTACACTTAAAAATAATTCACCGTTGTTGGTCCATGTACTCGTAGGGGTGATTGCTGTCTTTTTTCAGAATTCTACCTTTCCAAAAAATAACCAAAAAAAAACATAAGTTGAAAGGTAAATGTCCCAAACTGTTGTTACAATGTTTGTGTACTGTATATATTGCCATCATGTACGACGTGTTGTAATTCCGGACAGGTTGTGTACCAGACACCACGCACAAGAACGGCGTTTCATGCACGGGGAACTTCATGTATCGCACAAAGTTGCACACAGACACCTGGGACACAGTTTATATTTTTCTTCCCATAAATCCAGATTTTTCATAGAAATTCTACTATAGATCAGTTGAAAAATAGATTTGGGGGCAACATATCCTGAAAAAACTAAGTGTCCGGATACTCAACTCCCAGCAAGTAGTTTTCACTTTCTTTTGTTAGTCCATGATCAGTTAAAAGTTTATGAGGGAAGTGAGAGAACTGCACATTAATTACTGCATGAATAAGTCGACAAAGTAGGCCTACAGTATGGTGTATCGACAATGTGTAGTGTACTTTATCATTCGACCTTTGATCTTGTTCTACTAAATCTACATAAATTCATGATTCACTTTCATATCAAACTCAATACCTGACCAAAGTGTGATTGTAATCTCGACAACAATAGTTCTTGAAGTACAGCACTGCAGACTGACGAATGAACGTAACATAAATTTCTATTAATTTGGGGTGAATAAGCTGCAATGCTGCTGAATGCTGATAGTAAATAACAAAACATGCAGTGGAAAACGTTGCCTGTCCTTGGTACATGTAGCCTACAAGTCTAACATTACCCACAGTGTTGTTCAAATGTCAGAACTTTACAGCCCACTATGAGCTTTGTTATCACAGACTGATGAATCATTACTCAATCTGACTGGAGAGTATTTTACTATACATATGTACACACAAAAATTAACAAAAGTTTCTGCCTGACTATATCATCATTTGACTGCTACAATTCAATGCAAATGTTATTTTATTACTTTTTTTTAGGGGTGGGGGTGGTGGGGTGGGGGGATCACTGATAATGAGTAAACTCACGACTTGTAATTTCCTGTACCAATGTGGTTATATCACCAGTCAAATGCAGTGTGTGTTACCTGTCTATGTGTACACCTGAAAAGTTCACAAAAATGGAGCAGTTGTAGATATGCGAAACCCACAACTGCAGGGTGCTACATAACTTTCTTGGCACTGCCGATGGCGGCAAGTGAATTTTCAACAGACACGAATCAATGCGTTGCCCGAATGAATTTTGCTTGCGCCCGGAAACAATCCAACCATAGAAATTTATTGATTTGTGTGATTAATATGTAGTACGTATATGCATACAAAGTATACACTCCACATGCTCATACACCATTCACAAATTCTCACAATCAATGATTTTTCGTCCATAATTATCGAAAATCATGATCCAATTTTCTAATTGTGTCTCATTTCCATCATATATTACGTATAAGCGATTCATTATAAACAATGCCTGTCTCCCAGCAACGCCCCAGGTAGTGCCCGATTTCATGTTCGTCGGGGATTGCCGCAGGGGCGGCCGGGGGGACAGACAGCATTAATTACAATTACACATTTTTGTGAACATCTAGTGATTTACGTAGGGTAGTCCATAAAAAAAATTTTGTGTATGAGATTGCTGATTTCAACACGTACATGTAAACCTAAAACGTGGTGTATGATTTCATATTACATTTGTTTAGGTTAACTGAAGGTTCTAGAAGATAACCACCGTAACCACAAACTTTTGGTATCACGTATACATGTAGATAAACTAATTTCTAGTACTATATCGTTTCCAGATAAAAATGTTCAAGTGTTTACATACAGAACAGCTATATTTTCTAGTGTCTAGGAGATTATCATAAAACTGCTCAACAAATTTTAGGAAAATTAAGCTTCAATATCAAGGGGGCATAACCCGCCTCCCTGAGAGCGGTTGCGTCATGTAATCCCACACCGGGATCACCGCCCTACACAACTAAGAGTTAATTTGTAACATTAAAAACTTCATGGTAGTCTGTAAAATCAAGTATATTATGCCTTTAGAATGCATAATGATTGCAAACCCCCAGTACTACAAAAATGTTTGAAAAATGTAGATCAGTAGTAAACCAAAGTTTCGAGTGCTCTGATTCTCCATTTCCCTCACCCAGAACTTGCTTAGAAATATTAGCACTATCTTATTCAACATCTTTTGAAATGGATTACCTAATCAGAATTTATTAGATATGCAGTACCACTACTTTGGGAAATTACTTTAGTACACAGAGTCTTCAATAAGTATCACACTACCCCCGCAGCCTCAGCCGGGAACTGCAGACATACCGCCTGCATCTTCACAACCCCAGAGTTCCAGGCGCGAATGATTCTGTGACTCTGCAATGAGGTCATAGCTTGTCTTCCAGCTGCTAAATTTGCACTTTCTTGACCAAAGGTATCCCTCTTATAATCCATCTATAATATCACAAATATAATTCTGAATCTCCCTGTGACACTTCCACTGGTCGATTTATCATTTCCAACGTGCAGAAAATTTACTCATATCGCAGAGTTAAGACTTGAAATACCAAACATCACACCATTAAACACATGTGCGGACTGCCGGCAATCTTCTAGTCGGCTAAGACTGCCGAGTTTTTCGGAGGGGCTGGAATACTTTTCTGCAAGTGATTTGAAACTTTTGTTACCTTTGCTGCTTACACTCTCAGACAGTTTTTTCACTGAATACCTTCCTGTAATAATTTCTTCAATCTTCGCCACAATTTTCGCTTTAATGGTTATTTTTTTCTTGGACAATTTTAATCAGGCCAGGGCAGACTGTCTCTGCTCTTGCACTGCCTTTACTATACTGGTATGCGACTCAATCCTGCGCTGCGCCCGTTCATTTGTTGCGTCTTGCAGAACGCTTGCTTGAGCAAATACATTGCTGACGGGTGTTTTGGCCAGCTGTTTCCCCTATGTAAAAAAGTCAGCTATTTATTTCATTTTGTTTCAATACAGTTTTGGTATTTTACTTAGGTTTGCTTTGAAATTGTTAATTGCCGTTCGGGCAAGCATTTTTATTGGCACACTCCAAAATGCTTGTTTTTTTTTTTATCGTCCCGAGTTGTGATGTTTATTGCGCCGGGCCCATCGGGCCAGCGGTCTATGTCGCCACCTGGAAAATGTTTAACGTTTAGCTCTACTAATCGACGATTCAGTAAACTTTGTACATGTAGCCATTTGACATTCTTCCTTTTTGGGGGGTGGGGAGGGGGTGGGGAGGGGGAGGGGGAGGGGGAGCTAGAGCGGGAGCATGTCCAAGACGAGATCGTGTATGACCATTGGCCAAACAGCCATTTTATCCCTGCCAGCATAATGGTGACAAAAGACAGATGTTTCAGATATTCTGAGTGCAGTACTGGAGGGGTTAAATCATGATCCCTGGCATTGCTAGTCTGTCTTCCAAACGTTTAAATTAACCCATCCTATACTGATAACGAAACTACTATCTTCAGGAAACTGTTTTGACTAAGACTAGTGTTTCAAATTCGATTAACTACAACAGAACTACAGCAGAGTGAGTGTACTCTGGAGGTTGAAAAAGTCAGAGAGTGAGTGTACTCTGGAGGTTGAAAAAGTCAGAGAGTGAGTGTACTCTGGATGTACATGTACAGAAGAAAAAGTTGCATGGTCTGGAACCGAGACTATGGGTTTGCAACTTTGCGTGCATCCTGAACCTCTTCTCTGAGTACTATTAGTCAACATCATAGATCTTTTTGTGTACTGTACCCAACTTCCAATCCCTTACCCAATTCACAATCCCAAATCTCAGCAAAGTGAGCTTCAAGCTAGTCAATGTTTCCAGACCTGCACCTAGTCAAAAGTTTGCTTTGGAATTAGGGTAAAACAGATGGTCTTGAACCAACACTGTACAAGTAGTCAAGTACTGAATATGAATGCAATTTGAATATATTGGAAAATGGCCAATGGGCAATGGCAGTGTACATACTGCTGTTTACGTCCGCCCACAGGAAATTATGAAACCTACATTTTTATGGCCCACTGTTCTCAAGTGAAGCACAACACACTAACAATGTTAAATCAATACTCCTCATTCATCCCACATTCCACATCTTCAGCAGCCAGAAGGCTACACACAGCGGCATAGCGAGAACTTTTTCAATGGGGGGGGGTACCCTGGAGTTGTACCCGACAGTATCATTTGTGCACCAACGGGCGACAAGTCGACTAGCCCCAAAATAGGTCTTCCGTTATTTCACCCAACAGGATGGCCCAACAACTTCCCGACCAATGGGGGGTGTTTACCCCCCCCCCCCCTACACGACACCCCTGGCTATAGGACCTATAATGTACGTATGCAGTAGGCTTGTTCTGTGGCCATGCACTGACAGCAAGTGGTGAATTGACATTTGATGTATTGATTGGCAGCTCCCATTAAACCCCATGTGGTTCAAACAAATGATATAATAAATGATACCCCAGGTAGAACCAATCCGCTATTTTTTTACCAACATGTTTTTGTAAAAGTTATGTTTGTCATGTGCTTCTCGATGTTGAAGAACTATTCTTCTTGTGTAAAACACTTGTTTCAGTGGTCTTATTCAAACCTGCATGTTCAAAGTGAAATAAAAATTAAATTCAGCATCATTTTTACTTGACTTATTCACAGGTACAGTCATTGTATGATAATTGTATGATTAATCACACGTGTATACATGTCAGTATGTTGTGCACCGGCACCATGAACACAAGGTGGTATTACAGAGCACGGTACCCTGGGGTACCGAGTTGTGCAGCATATACACCTTTCTAAAAAAATCTTGTTTGAATTCAAGAATCGTACAGACTTTGTATGTAAATCTTGGATGACTATACTCATTTTTGCACAACCGGACCTGTGCAAATTGCACAAAATAGTGCAGAAGCCCAATTAATATTTTGAAACCTGTGTGTACATGTGCATCTTTGTTGTCATTATGTACATGTACATTTTATCATCTTATTCTAAGCGGTAATCAATTTCAAATCCTAAAGAGTTTGTGAGATAACTTACAACAGACCAGAAATAAATGCAACGTTAATCTTGAAGAAAAAAAAAATTTGGTCTGATATCACTTGCAATATGTTATACACATGATGTACATGTACATGTAGATTGTGTGAGCTGTACACTGTCCTGACTGAGTGTTCAATGATTGAAAAGTAAGCCGTACCCTGTACGCTAACATTTGCTTTGCCACCTGTCGCTATAGAACGATACTCAAATGATTGTTACTGCAATTGTGTCCATGAGTCATCAAATACTCCCATTCACTGTACTAGTACTAGGGGATGAAAGTGTCTGTGCATACATAATGCTGTTCTTACTACTTCATAGGCCAAGTTTTCATTGCAGGCAGCCCTGAGCAGACACGCTTCACGTTCAAGCATTTCTTACATGTAGTCTTGGCTGCTCACGTAGAAATCAATTTGACGAATTCAATTAACTCACCTGTGGAGAGTCGGTCATTACAGATAGTCATACATGTACCTGCACATGCATTCTGGACGTGGTGATTTACATTTCAATTTAAATTCTGTCACACAAAATCAGTCAACAGCGCCATAGCCTTTCAGCGATCTATTAGTAGTAGTAGAACATACACACTAGGGGGCGCTAGTCATTAGAATCAAAGCAGATTTACATACACAATAAATGGCTCTTTGTCAGAGAACTTTAATAGGCCGAGCATTGTATCTGCACGTGGACGTGCATTACATTCGTGAAGTGCGAGCTATCAAACTTGTCTGTAAATGTAATTTAATGTAGAAGCCAGCTTGCGAGTTCCACCCCTAAATCGGTTTACCAGGCAAGAAAACAAATGAGATCTTGTGATAATAAATACAATTTTGGTTCCCGGTGAAAGGAAAGCGGGTCTTTCGTCAGTCACCGCTTTCCCCAGCGGGGTCATTGGCTGTGCCGTGGAAGGAAACACCAACATATTGAAATCTACTTCAACCGTACAGAAACTAAAACAAGCATATCATGTCATGGGAAATTCCAAAACTGATTTCCTTCCACTCCTCTTCTTGACGGAATTCTGTTGAGTTGCGATTACCTGCAACAGTGCCCTTTAACTACATGTACATGCACAGTGTATGTGTACACTGTACAAGTAATACAGCAAGTAATACACAGTGTAAACAATAAACTTAGATATTCTCTAAACAGTTCTGTCTCAAACAATGCAATTATCACTTCATGTCTTTGTTTCCCTGTGGTCTTTCCTTAAAACAGATTGCCTTCTTTATTCTCAATAAATACAACAAAATGTCTTATGTTATTTATTTCAAATTTTGACTGAAATTTGAATAATTCTAGTAGTACATACATGTACAGCAGTGGTGGGTTCAAGGGGGGAGGGGGTTGGGGGAGTTGGCTGAACTGTCAATACCCAACACCTTCCCACCTTATTTGGAAAATTATTACAGAAGGCATACAAGCAGCAGTGCTCCCCTGTTGACACAAACTTATTTGCTTTTTCATTGGAAATTTTTCCTCATGACCAGGAAATCTATCTTTTGGGAAATGAAGGCCTAAAGTATTCATTTACTTTTATTTTCATGTAATTATTAGTATTATCATCATCATCATCATCATCACCATCATCATCATTTTCCTCAGTTTTATGATTATTATTATTAGATCATTATCATTGTTTCTTTTTTGTTGTTGTTGTTGTTGCTATTACCATCATCACCATCATCATCAGTATCATTCATTATTATTGTAACATTATACTGACAGTACACAAACTGACTAATACACTTTACTCACAGCACTGTGTTTGGCTTGATTGTTAATGTACTTTCTTCCTGGAATGACATGAGGCGTCATGTACACTGTACTACATAGGTTTTGTACATGTAGTTCTACATGTACATGCACACAACATACACATTATCCTGCCCCTCCCCCTTTTTCCTAATGACAGGGACACATTTACTGCCTTTCAGAGATACTGTGACCTTATCCACTTTGTGTTGAGGGGGACTATCACTATTTTAAGCCATGTCCACACGATCGGACATAAGTTGCTTGTGACCGGGCATAACTTATGTCGGTAATAGCGTCGGATATAAAGTTGCTGTGTGAACGATTGTCGGGCATAACTCTATCGGATATAGCGCGACTTATACCCGACGATTTATATCCGAAGAAGACCAGATATAAGTCCGGTAATAAGTTATACCCGGTAATAACAAAATACGTGTGGACGGTTGTCGGACATAACTCCGACCTTGAAAGGGCAATTACTCTTTGCGAAGACAAGATAGCACCTTGACTACGTCATTTCCTGTCTGCTTGACTACGTCATTTCCTGTCTGCTATTACCGATAAAGACGTGTCGGGCATAAGTTTTGTCGGGTATAAGAGTTAATACCGACACGACACGTGTGGACGCGTTGGTGTATCAATGGATTTTTTTTTATTACGTCGGACTTATACCCGACAAAGATATGCCTGGTAATAACTGCCTTTGTGAACGCAACTTTAGTGTTACACAATAAAGGCTAAGATATCTTCATTCCTATAAATAAATACAGTTGAAAAGCCATATCACACAAAAAAGTACTCACAAAGTTTTAAGCAGATTACAGTGTTTACTAAACAGTAAACAGCTACATACATTACATGCACAGTCTGACCACAATGTAGATAAGTAACAATTATCTTGGTTAATCCTTTTTATGCTGGAACTTATCCTCTTTAGGGTATTCAATGCAATACCATGGAGCAGGTAATACAGGCATGTACTGGAACCTTACTCTTTGTATCAATGCATGCAAGACAGACCAGGAATGAAACTCTAGCAATAGTCGAAGGGTATGCGAAGGGTATCTAGCATGCTAAACCAGCTCAGCCTGATAGCATGTATACCAAATTTTCAAGTAAGGAGATAAGCAGTTTAGTGACCTGTGTGTTTGGATTGATCTAACACCAAGTCTAAATATAGCACTCCTAAAATGACCTCAGCATGACCTCTGACCCATATGGCTATTGTCATTTGTTTTCAGACCTAGTCGCCAGATATTGGGCATTCCTAAATTATATTATAGGTAGAAAATGGCATTTGGAGACAAATGTAGTTGGGGGGAGAGGTGGGGGAAGAGGATTCTGGTCCATTACAGCTGGTCCAAACTCAAAGCTTTTCAAGGCAATCAAAGGTCACACTACACTCTAAACCACAGGGACTGGGAGTCTGGCTTTCACATTAGGTCATCAACGTTACCCTACATGTAGTTCATATAGATGTACACTGAGTCACACAGTAGGGCCTACTCATCAATGGCACAGCCTATATTCAACACACGAGCTTCAAGATTATGGTTTGCACCAGTTTCAAAATGGCCATAACCCCACATGTAAATGGCCCATTGAGATCTTGTGAAGGAATTTTGGCATGCCATTGTATTAGAACAGGCCCCTAAAACTAGAACATGCTAATTTCAAACTATGTCATGAACTCAGTGTTAGCTCTAGTTATTTATCATCTCTTTTCTGTGTATATTCTGAAGTCATGGCCAAGGTCTGTGCCATTATATCCTTGAGTGGCATGTAATAACACACAATCCTAGTGTGTGATCATATTCACAATTGAAATTTGTGTGTTTGGGGGGGGACTATTATTCAGTCTTTTTTTTCATAGAGGGCACCTCTGAAATGACCTACACATATGTAATCACAAGGCAATAGCCATAACATGTGTCTCCCCTTATTTTCGTGTAATGCAAGTAAACGTTAACATTTGACCTTATTTGACCTTTCACCTAATTACATGACCTTTGACCCCAAAACAACATTGAGGTCCCTACAGGGCATCTACCATCAAAATTTGGTTACAAACAGGTACATGGTCACGAAGAAATTTAAGTTTCTTAGACGTGTTACGGACAGATGGACAGACGATGTACTGCAGGATGGACGCAACGGACAGATGTCTGTTTTCAGCCTATTGTGGCTGCCAAGTCTTGACTGATCTCCGTTTGGAGTGGATAGGTGTTTGATAGACTTACAAGTTACAAGCATCCGATGACCGGGGTAATAGTAGTGTAAAGTGCTTAGAGATGATGTATTTCATATTAGGCGCTAAAAAATCGAAACTATTCAAATGTGAAATACAGAGCAAATAATCAGCTTTGGTTTTGGTTTCAGGCGATTGGACAAAACAAATCACTTCCGCAGCAATGTAACTCATATGTAGGTCTAATACGTTATCATTCCTAAACTTCAGCCTACATCCAGATGGCCTCAAACATTCATAGCTGTTGCATTATTACGAAAATATCAATATCAGCCAAACATATTCACGTCATTATTCATGGTACATGTTAGGTATAACGTCCATATTGGTATAATTGCCATTTTGTGTGAATGTTTTGTGTAACCTTCTGCTATATATCGACTTCAGCCTGGAAATACAAGTCCTGTATTTGTAATCCTTGATATTTTTTCTTCGTAATTCACCTTAATTTATATCTTCTGGAAGTAGAAAATATTTCCAAAAACAAAATTTTATTTCTTGCCTCCATCAACGGTGA
>JZLH01S0611392.1:0-18074 GCA_001188425.1 Eucidaris tribuloides
AGCTCCCTGCAGTGCACGTGCAATCTGATTGGTTGGCAAGAACTCAAATATTTTCTTAACTTATGCCTGTTAGTTGCTGGCGCCTTCTCCCTTTAATTCTTTATTTGAATGCCATAAAACTGCCACTATCATGACTTTTTTTATGGAGTACCAATGATTTAGCCGAGCAGTACATGTATATGTAGTTAAAAGTCTTATTGAATGGTAATTAATGTGGTGTTTGTACATGTAAATCACACTTATAGTGATACCAATTCACTGAAGGTCTTGAGACGTCATGGCCCTGAAGCCTATGAAAAGTCAGTTGAGTAGCCAATTATCTCACTGTACCTTATTGTACATTACTAGATTTCATTTTTGATGTGCACTGAAAGCAATGATGTGATAGGCCTAGTATTCTTGTGGTCCATGTACATGTACATGTATCATTTAGGCCTACATGTCACATTGAAAAAAAACTACAGCAGTAAAAAGTCTTTTCAAGCACACACTTTGTTATTTTGTTGCTTTTCTGTTGAGTACATGTAGAACCACTTGTCCTTTTATTTCTGCACTAAATTTGTGGATTTTCATAATCATTTTACATCAAATTTGAGTTACACGTACATGTAAGGTAGGCAAATAACTTAAGTCATATCTTTGCTGTATTAAAGCTCAGTGACATAATTGGGAGAAATAAAAAATGCCTATAGGACCAAACTGGTTGAAGGATATACCAAATGTACACCAGCTGGAGTGGATCTCCTAGCTGGATTTGTCTTGAGTTTGTTTACTTAAGGAGAATCAAGCATGAATAGGCGAGCAGTTTAATTCTCTAGAAGCTCGAGAGAATTAGATACCATAGAAAGCTACACCACAGATTGGTCTGTTACAAAGCATACTGTTGGAAGTCATTTTAAAATGATTAAACTTTTGACTACAAAATTTTCTCAGTAGAATCTTTGCATAGTTTACTTGATTCTAGAATAGTTTTTCCCCAAAGTTGAGGACTTCCCCAATCATGTCATTTACCTTTAAGTCATAAGGAAATTAAGAATTTGACGTGTTTTCCTTCTTTCAGTGTTGTAATTTTATAGTAAAGCTATTATGTTGTTTCGTTTCATTTGCAAGTAGTTTAAAAAAATGACTTATCAAAGTATCTGGGACTATGCCAGGTTCATGAATGACATCAATTTGCTTTGTGATACATTCTTATTTGTATAAAACTTTGTTGTTCATAAGTATTTGTTTGGAACATTGTGGTATAAATATCTTAGTCTGGTGTTGTGCTTTTTCAAATTTCATTTAATACAGTATTTTGAGAAACTAATTTATTGAAACTAAACTGGAATTTGGCCAGTTTCATGGCCAGAATTTATCCTGATATTTTTGTTTGTACAATAATTTGTGGATAAAGATATGATAACATTGATATAAAACAATACAACATTTAAAGACTTTATCTACAATCCAAAAGGAAGTATAAAATTTTACAATGTCAAGTTCCTTGTGTTGTTGGCAATTTTTCATATCTTGTTAAGATAGCAACATTTTCCAGTGTTATAAAAAGTCCTTACAATTCATGGATGAACTCGAGGCCAACCATTTGGAGTCACTAGGTCACTGAAAAATACTTTTTTTACATCTATGACTATATGACTATATGACTCTGATATTTACATATAGAGAAAATTACTTACATGTATGGTATTTGAAATATTTCTTTTTATGTAAATGTAAATAAATGTGTCATTATGATATGCATCTAAAATTCTTAATGGAAGTTGTACAGTATGTTAGCATTTGATATTCAGTTTCCTAGATAAACCTTCAATGTAAAATTGCATTTTTAAATTTTTAATGGAAATTAATATGGATAGTAAGGTAACCATGAATAGGTGTATGGTTTATCATTGAAGCTCCATTATAAGATTTACATGTACAGGTACATGTATATCAGAGATCCAATATCTTAGAACACACAACATTTTCAAGACCGTTTGGTATTAATAATTTTATATGGTATGCCGCTAATTTGGTCAACATGGTGACTTATTCTGTTTGTTCTGATTTGTTTCTACATGATATTTAATAATTCACATAATAATGTTATCAGTATATTATCATGTTATTGTAATCAAACAATTTGTCAGGAATGCTTGCAATCTTGTTTTATCTCCTGTACAGTATATCACAATGCATTCAGAACAAGTATGTTTGTACAACTTTTTTTTTCAAAATTTCTGTTGTTTACAAATATTCCATCAATCTAAATAACTGAAAAAGTCTCATTTATTTATGATTTTTTTTATTGTTTTTTTTTGTTTTTATTCAATTTTTACAGACGTCCTATGGATTCTGATGAAGAAGACGACACGAGGGAAGAAGAGTTTGATGAGATATATGATGACGCAGAATCTGGTAAGCCAGTTAACATTTGGAAGGTTGCTAACAACAATGTCTGTATTACCAATTTCAGAATGACATGTATTTATAAATGTCAAACATTTACATCATCATTCTCATTTTCTTGTCTTCATTGACCAATTTCTCATTTGTTTTGAACTCATAAATAATTTATAACTCGTTGGTTGTCCGCAAGAAGGGCGTTAACTCTAAATTGTATCTAACTTGAAAACCTTTGGCTCTTTGCACATGAAATCAAAGTAGTGTGATATTTATAGATCCTTCTGTCAGTCTGTCAAGTGCAGATATCAAATAAGGCAGTATTTCTCGAATTGGAGAACATTTCCTGTTAAGGCCCTCTGCTGGGAACATATGCTAGGGCCCTTCTGCCGGACAAATGACGAAATGTCATTCTGAAGTTGGTAACACTGCCTCTTGTTAGCAACCTTCTATTAATTTTGTACTTAAAAATGATATTTTATTTTCATTTACATACATGGATAATCATGCATGAACACATTTAGAAACCCTTGAAGAAAGGCATTAGTCTGAGCACATTCTGTACATGGAGTAAAGACATGAAGACTATTTCCTTGGAGAAAATTAATTTTAGTAACATGATTTATGTGTCTAAAGCATGATATGGTGTGTATTGTTTCCAAAACAATACTGGTACTGTGATGCCAATTTGTAAGAATAAAACAAACAAAAACACAACGAATAACTTTATTAGGCAGTGGATCTCATCTGCAAACATCCCAGCAGACCAGGAAAAGATAACCCATGCCCTTAGGCTATTAATGAAGGGCATGTGTGTGAAATCAGGGAGACAGTAATTACCTAGAATTTGAAAAATGGTAAAGAAAAATAATAGCCGTTTAGTGTATGTTCTATGGTAGGAATTTTTCTCTTGCGAGAAAGAAATTCAAATCAGAGACTAACGGTCACTATAATTCCACTAAAACTGAGTTTCTTGCTCAATTTTCCTAAAGGTTCCTAGATGGCATTTAATTCTAAATGCTATATTGTATTTACACAATGTTCATTTTTAGGCATGCAAAAGAGATGCCCTGCCTTTAAACCTGTCACCACGATACCCTGATAAAGTTGCACATCTTATGAAACATAAACATAGATAGAAAAATACTTTTGCGAAAAATATATTAAAACTTTTGTAACATGTGAAGGTCATAAAACTTGATTTTTGAAGACACTTTACGTTTATATTCTACACCATTATTATGATATTTGGCACTTTCCTTACCTTTGGGTTGTGCGACTTTATCAGCGTATTGTGGTGACAGGTCACATATGTTAGATTTTTCTAAAACTGTCACAGGTATGTTTCCCTGATATTTTTTCCTGCTTGCAACCGGCCTGAAATTTTCTTTTAAGTACAGTGACCCAGTTGTGGTGAATGGGTTCAAATTATTCTCTGACAGCAGGAAGAATTAACAAACGCAGGATATAGACTAATTAATCACATCGTCCCTCGGAGGTGGCTTTGAGACATTCACAGTGACATTGCAAGAACTGGAGCGAGAGGATGTTTGTCCGTGAATTGAGACTGAATTCTGTTGATATTATGTAGTCTGGCTTCCAGATGCAAGAACTTATCCTATTTTCTAGAAAAATTAAGCCTACTATCATCAGTTAACTGTCTTGAGCTAAGACTAGTTTTCTGAGGTATGCGATGGACAGTGCGGTTCCTATGCACCCGCACTGCTACTCGGAGGGAGAAAAAAGTTGCATGGTCTGGAATCGAGACTAGTTTATATGATGAACCTTGCATTTGATGGTTCACAATTTTTTCATATTCGTTCATGTTATTGGATATCTTACTAATACGCAGGGCTCGACACTAGCACTTGCCCGCTTGTCCGGGGCAAGTAAAATGTGATGTCGGGCAAGTAAAATATCAAAATGTTACAATTTACTTGCCCGATCGGGCAAGTAAAATTTTGATTGTCTTGGGGAACAAAAATACGCTAGCCCTTTCGCTCTGGCAAGCTCCGAAATCGCGCTCAAAACGATGTCAAAACGATGGTCGGGGGTTCGTGTTTTACCCGTCAGACATGAATGCCGCATGTATTTAGTTCCGTATTTTGGTCAAAACGATGATCGGGGGTTCGTTTCTTACCCGTTACAGATGAATGCCGCGAATATTTAGTTCCGTATTTTGGTCAAAATGATGGTCGGGGGTTCGTTTCTTGCCCGTTAGACATGAATGCCGCGAATATTTAGTTCTGTATTTTGGTCAAAATGATGGTCGGGGGTTCGTTTCTTACCCGTTAGACATGAAAGTCTCGAATATTTAGTTCCGTATTTTGGTCAAAACGATGGTCGGGGGTTCGTTTCTTACCCGTTAGACATGAATGCCGATAACGTAAAACGACGATCGTTTTGACTATTATACAGAACTAAATATTCGCGGCAATCATGTCTGACGGGTAAAGAAACGAACCCCGACCATCATTTTGACCAAAATACGGAACTAAATATTCGCGGCATTCATGTGTAACGGGTAAGAAACGAACCCCCAACCATCGTTTTGACCAAAATACGGAACTAAATATTTGCGGGATTCATGTCTGACGTGTAAGAAACGAACCCCCGACCATCGTTTTGACCAAAATACGGAACTAAATATTCGCGGGATTCATTTCTAATGGGTAAGAAATGAACCCCGACCATTGTTTTGACCAAAATACGGAACTAAATATTCGCGGCATTCATTTCTGACGGGTAAGAAACTAACCCCGACCATCGTTTTGACCAAAATACGGAACTAAATATTCGCGGCATTCATGTCTAACGGGTAAGAAACGAACCCCCGACCATCGTTTTGACCAAAATACGGAACTTAATATTTGCGGCATTCATGTGTGACGGGTAAGAAACGAACCCCCGACCATCGTTTTGACCAAAATACGGAATTAAATATTCGCGGCTTTCATGTCTAACGGGTAAGAAACGAACCCCCGACCATCGTTTTGACCAAAATACAGAACTAAATATTCGCGGCATTCATGTCTAACGGGCAAGAAACGAACCCCCGTACATCGCATTTTAGTGACTTCAGCTTCTAAACGGGCTGCATGACTATCAGAGTGGAGGCGCAATACGGTACCGCCATTAACACACAGCCTATCCTCATCATGGTATCACATCGTGTGTTAGTAGGACCAGTGGTCCCAGATAACAGTGACTTTGAGTACTCGCCAACATTCAGATGCATATTAAAGAGGCGCGATACCCAGTTGACCTTTGAACTCCAAATAACATAACTAGCACAAACATCCATCTGTGATCACTTCCTGAAACATGCTAGACAATGAACCATTGATCATAATTACGGTTATCTCCATTTGAACAGTTACATTGAAAACTACTTAATATCTAGCCGTAAGACTCCTGAATTAAAAATATATTAATCTTTATAATAAGACTTAATGTAAAGCAACACTTAAACCAGGCAAACAGGGAAAACTCTCAGACTAATAATATTATAGAGTGTCGGCCCGGATAACACAGTTTGAGCATTTAGTACTCTAATTCATTAATTACATACAGTATACCCAGAGCGTCTCTGTATCCACAAAGCATAACCCGTAATACTTAGGCAACTTAGAAAAACATAAAATAGATTGACATTGCTAACTATAGTGAATGCATATTTTCTCTCACCGGATTCATTATCCAAAAGCTAAAATAGTTGTCGCATTGTGTTGCCCCACATAAAATACATTCACCTACCAAGACACCACAATTTACATCACACATTCCGACACTCTCTTAAAGCATAATCGTCGGTGTTCTCACACGTAACAGTACAACAGATATCTGAATGAAAGTCTTGTAGCTGTGAATAAGCAAGATAAAATTGTGCAGCGAGTCATTATAAATGTAGAAGTAGAATTAGACAAAACTGTTTTTATTGACTTATATTGTACTTTTGCACAGATCTCAAGAGTTTTTTCACAAAGTATATAAGTTGAAGGTGACATACAAATTTAATGAGTTTCTCTAGTAACACACAAAATAGCATTACTATTAGATTAAATAAGAACTCATACAACAATATGCTGGATATGCTCCCTGTCGTAAATTATTTTTTTTTTTTTTTTTTCTGATTTCTAAATCTTGGTAAACTGTTTTAGTATGATTTCCAAAAATTGTCTGAATATATCCACACATGATTGTTGTATAGCAAGCTGTGTCGTGTATCATAATGCCAGTATAATAGATGTCACAGTCAAGGCCAAAGCTATACTGGTTATGCCATCACGGTGCATATTTTACTAATCCTCAGCAACGGAAAGGTAGCAGGACACTAATCTCAGTACTGATTAATTACTAATTTTTACGCACCAATGCAAAGGTCTAAGCATGTAAGGGTATATACAATCGCCTGTCAGGATAAAGGTGGCTTTATATCACACACAAGGCTGTCCTTAGATGGAAATGTGTTATAAATTGCTAATTTGCTTTACTTACCTTTACAGGGCTACCCTGTACAAATTGTAATAAATGTGATTTAGCCAGCGTTTATCAGAAACTGCAACGGTTATGATCGTTGATCATTTCATTTGAAACAAATAAAAACGAATTCACCTATAACATCATATATAATATATCTTGGCAATGTTCGTTTGAGTACAGTAATACCGTCTTGTAAAGTTGTGCTAGTCAACATGACACACACCGCCCCGCACACCCACCACCACCGTTCGGTTTCGTGCTCGCACTATAAATAATGTCTAATGGCCCTGGCTGTACGATAGTTTGAACCTTATACTGACAGACTACTCTGAGTTTCAGACGTTACCATATCAATCTAAATCAGAAAATGATGTTTTCCATTATCGCGCCACTCAAACAGGATATAATCAAACATCAGTGACGTGTGGTCCGCAACTACACTCACGCAATGACGTGCACTTCCAACAGAATCCAATCGGCAAAGGCGATTTTCTGGCACTTACGCAAGTCCACCGTCTTTCACAGACCCAAATGGTACCATATTTAAGCCCGGTGACTTGACCTTTGACCTTCAAGCCGCAAAACTAATCAGTTCACTTGTTGCCCATACTAACTAATGTTATCATGAAATCTTTGAGCATGCACCCTATTATACTCCACACATGGACCTCCAATCTCTGTATCAACTGGCCTACGGAGCTCACGCAATTCAACTCAGACTCACTCGGAGACTCGCGAGCTCACAACACATGTAATACAGTCACACTCAATCGACTACATTTAATGTTACGCAGGTAATCGAGCCCCAACCAGAGACTAATAATCTATCTAAACGACCAACTACACATACTAATCTATCTATCATATCAACATCAATCTAGTTGTCGTTCAGGTGAATTGTGTTTTTTGCTTGGTTTTTATATCTGAGTTTGCGATATCGGGTTGTGTACGAACACCTATCTGACAATCACTTGACCCACTGTTATACAAGTGGTTCACACACCTAAAAATATATCCACAATCTAATCAATCTCATCTACGGTGTCGCTCCATGAAAAATATGCATCAAAAATCAATCATTTGACCTATCACCCACAAGGTACAATATCACAGCATGTTGTTCCGACGGGGAGGGGGGGCAAGATCAAGGTGGTGCTCTATCAGCCAAAAAACAAAAAATAAATAAAAAACAGAACTTTAACACAAATACAATACACTAGGTTATATAACCGGTCAGAGCTCTGAAGGGGTGCCTTAAAGAGCACCGGAGCAATCAAAAATATTTATAAAGAACGATCTCAAAGACGCTTTTGACTTTTGTACTGGTGAGCCGGTGCTCGTAAGCGAGTACTCACCAACATCTTAATCCAGAACCTCATTGGGAGCACCCATGAAAACATGCACAATTAGATATCCTGAAGTCAAGATATAGTCACCGTTTACTACTCATCACCTACTCCTCTGCCCAATTAAGCGCATGACAATCTGTTTACCACGACAGCAAACATAAATAGATGTAATATGTACCACATATGTCAAAAACATGTACCGCTGCGTACCCATTACGGTTAATGTAGTGTGAGACGATGATATACAATGGTATCTAGGATGTTACACCAAATCAGACATATTTAAGGCCCGTGACCTTCTGACGCTGGCATCGTTCGTTGAAGCTAATAACTAAAGAGATCAAACAAATATACAGTTTGATGAATGTGGACACACAAAAGCTAAGCATTAAACCATTCTAATAGAGACTTTCCGCTTTGACAAAACCTTGTGCAACAAATATCTTGCTCTAGTTTATAAACATAGGACCATACAACAGAAGAATATGAAATACAATGCCTTCATTTGATGATCCTTTCATATTCTTGAAGTTACCTAACAGAACAACTGCTATACTCATTCCAATAACATTCAAAATCCGATTCGGGCTCAAGTTATCGGCACTTAACGAGCCCAAATCGACATATTTAAGGCCCGTGACTTGACCCTTTGACCTTTCAGCCCAAAAATCTAATCAGTTCATTGGGCCTTAAATAAATATCAACCCCCAAGCTTTCATTCACAATCCGATCGGGCGTTCCAATATCCCGGTAACGAGCCACATCCAGACATATTTAAGCCGTGACTGACTTGAACCTTGTCCAGGCCCCAAAATCTTAATCAGATTCATTGGTGGCTTCTAATACTACTTCACCGCCAAATTTACATGAAATCCGACCAGCTGATCTCGATAACACGAAATTGAAATTACATATTAACGAGCAGCAATTAGCACCAAAGACCGAGCCCAACTAGACAGTATTTCACCAGGCAACGAATCGAATTTATTTGATCATCGACAGTATACGTCAGCTATTAACAAGAGACTACTAAGAGTATATATATCGATGACTCAATTAGATAGAGCAAGTTTATTTGGGTCTAGCTATCATGAAAAATCCGAGGCATCAGTTGATTATTTGAACTTATCCCAAAGTCAGAAACCCTAAGCAATAATAAGATACTGAATGTTGTAGTTTGTTTTAATAATTAATGAAAAATCTCGGGGGAACGCGGCTCAAGGTTACCCCAAAAGACCATTGATGAACTGGAGATCCGGTATACGCATCTAAACGGGTTAAAAAGGCTTTAAGGTAAATGTGTTAACCTCACGAAAGAGCAAACTAGCTGGGTACTGAGATAGCACTGAAACGATAAAACAGCGTATTGGAAACGCTGCTGGTACCGATAGTACAACTCCGAGAAAACATTATAGCTATAGTCCGGCACGGAAAATTCGTTGGGATAAAAAGAGGGGTGTCAATGCAAACGGCATTTTTCATTAATATAAAAAAAGAACGCCAAAGACAAAAAAAGTTATCTGAATTAAACCGCATCTGAAAGAGCTGATCTGCTCTCAGATGAGTAAACACATGTAACTAAAGGCCTATTTAACCTTTTAAATCTATAATGTAAATTGGGAAGGTTCCCCCCGACATTTTATTAAAAATAAAAAAACTAAAGACATCAGAATCTACTATGCCAGGGTTATGACTTGGGGCATAAAGCTTTCAAATAACAAAAACAAAACAAACTTGGCTTTAAGAAAATTGAGCTAACAGATTCCCCCATAGCTACAAGTGTCTTTATAAGTCTAAAAATGAAGCCTGAAAAAAATATATATTATTGCTACTCAATGCTTTGCTAAAGTCTAAAAATAGCCTAAAAATGAGTTCAAAAATAATCATTAATTCTTAACTGTCCAGAGTATTCAACCTCTATGCCCTTATTGTAATTATTGTCGCAAGACTGCGACTTCGTCACGTTAAGAGTTAATTGCTTAGAAAAAGGACAAATCATTGAGAGACCCCCCATATACTCTGTGTTCAGAATTTTCATGCGAGAATAATTCATGTGCCCAATTTCATACTGCACATATTTATAAGTGACAATATAATGCTAACTTTGTGCTGGGTTGTTAGATATGTCGATAGACAAATTTGACAATTTTAGGTTCTGCCACAAGTTAATATGTCTTTATATCCCATCGTCGATCATAATAGCATATCATAACAACACAAAAAAAGTATGTGTAATGGTAAGTCACTTTATAAGGCCGGGATTTTCGGGTATTTTTTCTCGCGGTACCGCCGGAATTTCGAGCGGGTAGCCCGGTACCCGAATTCCTAAATCAGTGCACAAAAATAATAAACATGCCGTTCACACAGTCAGAAATACACTTGTGAATAATGTTGACTACTAAAAGTACTTCGCTTACCGAAAAATAATGTCAGTATCTTCCTGCAAATATCTCCCAAGTACAAAACGATCTGAATACATACCAAAGTCAAGCAAAAATACAAAGCAATGCATGCCTGATGAATGGCACGCGATCCGGTAACACACTCGTAAACGTACGTAGGATTCCCACAAGCCTTCCCCGTTGCTGCACACCCTACTAAACAATAAGTAAACCCCGTTGTAAGCCGTACCGGTCCGCGAAAAGCCAAACTGTGACGCTTAACTCGTGGCTATGCCAAAACTCGTAGCACTAGCGCCTCAGCGCGCCGTAGGGAATTAAAATTTTAGTCGGGAGCCTAGGAACGGTGCGATCGCCTGCTAAAGGCTCGTAGGGAAAATTAAAATTTTGAGTCGGAGCCACGTCCGACGGCGACGCCCAGCCTTGCGCCGATAGAGAGAAATTAAAAATTTTGAGTCGCAGCCTCAATCACCGTAACTAACGGTGGCGATCGCCCAGCAGCGCTAGCGCAGTGCAGTACAGCGCAGACTGCAGATCTACGTAAGCTCTTGTTAAACAAGATAAGTCTTTTAAACACAAGAGCAAACGTACAAAATAGAAATGAATGAATTCATAATCTTGTAAGTTCATGTGATCAAGAATTTGAGGATATTGTTTAAGGTAATTAGTGACAAATAGAGAGATTCGTGTTGCATGAAGCTTTTGTCATGCATACATCGTTAAGGACAGGAAAAAGGAAATCAGACGTTGCAGCTTCGGGAACGATATGGATTTTTGGACCCGGAGTAACCGAGGCATTCGGAGGGGCGGAGGACCGGTACCGGGTATGTGTCGGCCTTACACTTATGACATATCTGGATACTTGGTGAACAGAAATAGCACTTGCAAGCCTAAACACAACTTTGTATAGATCTTAATATCTGTGATATATAAATGTACAGTATATTCTACCGCTGTAGCCGAGCGCAAGGTATGAGGGAATAGCTCGCAGCAAAGGCTCAAGTGGGTTCAAGATCGTCAATCAATCGCGAGGAAACTGATGATCAAATGATTGAAATTTGCTTGTGAATTTAGGAGTTGCGATGATTACGTCTGTCGATGTGGTCTTCTTACTATTATACACTAAAATGGAGACCAATCTGTTCACAGGTGATCTGAAGAATGTTGCATTTTTGGTTAAAGGGAGACAGCGCGCCAGCAACTAACAGGCAGAAGTTAAGAAATAAAAATGAAATTGTAGTAGTGAAATATATGGCATGACAAAAACAGCCTAAATAAGGGTACTGGAAGCTACCGCTATGACAAGGCCCTATAAAGTAGTAATTGTGTTTAATATGTACGTCTTTGTAAGTTTTTTGACCCTAAGACAAAACTCAAAACAGCTATACGGGTGAAGGACTCTGACCAATTCAAACAGTGTCATACATTACAAACGGGCGGCTCAAACACACGTACGGCGAATTTTGTGGACAGATTACCTATTTCTGTAACTACAAATGAGTTATGCCCTCCTTCAGTGTGATTATTGACACTCTGACGTGCGGACTAGAATGCAGTGTGCTAAAAGACCATTCGAGTCCACCATAATCAAAGCATTGATTTTACACTGATCCTTAGAGATATGATGCGCTGAAACACACAAAGGTATCAATCGAGCTTCTCATTAATATCTCACCGTTAACGTATATTAAATGGACAAACTGCCACTATCATCTCTTTAGAGCATTAATATGTGATAAACTACTTGACTCGAATGAATTTACTCAAGCAATCACGCACAGGGTACATTGTATATACTCGACATAAAGCCCCTTTTCCCATAATAACACATGCATTAGACTACACAGATCGACAAATAAAGAAGCATTGCTTCGACTGGAGTGGAATTAATAGCTGGTGTTGTACACAATGACTAAAGAGTACACTATATATTAGGAGATATTCTAAAATTTCACTGAGAAAAGGTCTGAGACGTCATGGCCGTAACTCACGAGCAGATAATGGATAACGTGACCAGATTTTTAGGTATGCTGGCAATTATCTGAATCGTGGTATCCGCATGAAAATTACTTAGAGTTAAATTATGATGTCCTATAGAAACAGCAATGATGATAGGCCAGATTACTTGTTCGCAGTACAACCAACATGTGCCATACTCATTTTAGGCATACATTCACTAGCTATGAAGAAGTAAACAATGATAACCAACTAGCAGCACTAAAAAAAGTCATTATACTAAAGCATCACTAACCAGTTTGTTTATTATTGAGTTAATTCCTAAACTGAGTACGACTAATAGAGTTAGAACAGACTAAACTTTGTTCCCTCATCATGATCACTTCTTGCGAATATTTCCAATATTTTTGTTGATTTATGATCATAGTATGAGCATATTTTTCACCACAAATTTGTATATATTAGCATCTTACCTGAAAATTGTCATATACTAGTGGTCAATAGAGCAAACAATGACAGGTGATTATTCTTTGTCTTTCTATACTACGTATAATGCAAGTCTACATTTGCACACTACTTGCAAATTGGCGAAACACTAAAAAATAAATTTGTCTGTCATAAGGGAACGCTAATGCTTAAACTTGGGTTGAAGGAGATAAATGCACTTAAACTGATACATCAGTCATTGATCAATAATTTTTCAAAAAACCTACAAATACAAATGGAGTATCACTATAGCAATTTGGAATTATGATCACTGATTTTGCTGTTACTTTAGAGGGATATAAATTTATACACCAAGAATGATTCTAATAGAGGGTACGCATCAATGATTTCAAGTTTATAATAACTCTCATCAGAGTAAACACTGAGAGAGAAGATAAAAGTACCGGATGAAATTAGTTAATTTGTGCAAGACACTCACTATGAATTGTCTGATTCAAGCACATACGCTGTTGAACCATCTATCTTTATATAAAAAAATCCTATTGGAACTAACAAAATTGTTTGCACTCAGCTAGAATCTGCAGAAGTTTCAGACTAACTATACTAAGAAAATAGTTTGTCCGTCACTTCAGGAGAAAAGGTGCATCCTCTAATGATGGTTGAGCGACATCCCAATCATGATCATTACCTCTCTTAAGTTCGTAAAGGACAGATAAAATAATAAACTTATAGACAGTTTCCTTCTTTCAAGTGGAATTTATATGTAAAGCATATGTGTTTCTTCATTTGCAATATTAAAAAAAATGATATAAAGAGTACTGGGACGAATGACAGTCATAATGACATCAATTTGCTTTTGTGAATATACATCTTATTGTAAGAAAACTGTTTTCACAATATTATGTTTGAACATTTGTGGTATAACAATAATCTTAGTCTGGTGTTGCTATTTCAATTCATTAATAAGAGTTTGAGGAAACTAATATATTGAAACTAAACTGAATTTGACCAAGTTTTCAATGACAGAATTAATATCATCCGATAATTTAGTTTTACAATAATTGTGGATTAAAGATTGATAACAAAATTGATTAAGAACAATATCAACATTTAACAGACGTGTCGTATCTACAATCCAAAAGGAAAGCTATAGCAAATTACAATGTCAATCGCTGTGGTTGTGGCAATTTTCATATCTGGTTAAGAAGCAACATTTCACAGTGTAAAAAAGTCTACAATCAGATAGAACTCGAGGACCAACCACTGGAGTCACTAGGTCACTGAAAAAATACTTTTATTACACTCTATGATATATGATATAATGACGATATTTACAATATAGAGACAATACTTATAGCATTAAGGGATTTGAAATATGTGTCTTTTAGTAAAGTCAAATTAAATTTCATTATGATATGCATAGCTAAAATAACTTAATAGAAAAGTTGTACAGTAGTTATGCATAATATTCATTCCTAGATAAAACCTCAATGTAAAAATGCAATTTTAATTTTAATGAAATAATAAGGATAGTAAGGTAACGCATAATGAGAGTGTATGGTTATCATATGAAGCTCCATTATTAAGATTCATGTTAACAGTACATGTATATTAGGGAGATCAATATCTAGAACACACAAATATCAAACAACGTGTATAAAAATTTATAATGTAGCGCTAATTGATCAACATGGATAATTCTGTTGTATCTGATTTGTATTCTACATATATAATAAATTCACATAATAATTTGAATCAGTATAATTATCATTATTGTAAAGCAAGAATTCAGAAGTTGCCAATATTGATTATCATCCGAGTACATATATCAAACAAATGATTCAGAAAATATTTGTAACAATTTTTTTTTTCAAAATTTCTGTTGTTTACAATATTCAATCATCTAAATAACTGAAAAAGTCCATATATATAATATTTTTTTATGTTCTCTTTTGTTTTAATTCAAATTTACCAGACCGTCCTATGAATCGAATGAAGAAGACGAACGAGGAAGAAAGATGTATGAGAATAATGACGCACGCAATCTGTAAGGCAGTTAACATTTGCAAAGGTTTCTAAAAACAAAGTCTGTATTACCAATTCAGAATGACATTATTTATAATGTCAAAACATTTACATCAGATCATTGCCTGCGCATTTGCTTGTCTCATTGACCAATTCTCATGTGTTGAACTCAAAATAAATATAAACATCGTTGGTTGTCCCGCGAAGAAAGGCGTTAACGTAAAGTATCTACTTGAAAACCTTGTCCTTGGAACAATGAAATCAAAGTAGTGTATATATAATCCTTCCGATCGATCAAGGTGCAGATGACAAATAAGGCAGTTGCACAGAAATGGAGAACATTATCCCTGAAGGCATACGTGCTGGAACATATGCTAGGCACCTTGCTGCCGGACAAGAACGAAATATCAATTCTGGAAGTTGTAACACTAACGGCCGGGGCTTGTAGCAACCTTCTATATAAGTTTGTTACTAAAAATCAATTTTATTCATTTACTATACATGGATAATCATGCATAACGACAGTTAGAAACCCTTGAGAAAGAAATTAGTCTGAGCACATTCTGTACACTGAGTAAAGACAATGACGATATTTCCTTGGAAAGAAATTAATTATTAAATGATTTATGTGTCTAAAGCATGATATGGTGTGTATGTTTTCCAAAACAACAACGTGGTACTCGTGACTGCAATTTGTAAGAATAAAACAAACAAAAACACACGAATAATTATTAGGCAGTGGATCTCATCTGCAAACATCCCAGCAGACTGGCTACAACACAAACCAGAAAATGATAACCCAGCACTTAGCATTAAGTGAAGGCATGTGTGTGAAACAGGGAGAATAAAACATTAATACCACGTAGAATTGAAAATGGTAAAGAAAATAATACCTTAGTGTATGTCTATGGTAGGAATTTTCTCTTTGGCGAGAAAAGAAGTTCCAAATGCAGAGAACTAACGGTCACTAAATCCACTAAACGAGTTTCTTTGCTCAATTCCTACAGGTCCTAGATGGCATATTCTAAGCTATAAGTTATTAACAATTCATTTTTAGCGCATGCAAAAGAGATTGCCTGCTTTAAACGTCACCACAAACCCTGAAAAAGTTGACATCTTAATGAAACATAAACATAGAAGAAAAAATATTTGCGAAAAATATATAAAAACCTTTTGTAACATGTAAGGTCATAAAATTGATTTGTGAAACACTTTACGTTATATCACACCATAATATGGAATTGCACTTCCTACTTGTTGGCGACCTTATCAGCGATTGGTGACAGTCAATAGTAGATTTCTTCTAAAAAATTCAAGGCTATGTTCACTGATATTTTTCCTGCTTGCAACCGCTGAAATTTCATTAAGGCAGTACGCTAGTTGTGGTAATGTTCAAAATTCATCTCTGACAGCAGGAAAGAATTAACAAACGAGGATATAAGACTAATTAATCACAGTCGTCCCCTCGGAGGTGCTTGAGACATTCACAGTGACATTGCAAGAACGAGTGCGAGAGGATTTTGTCCCGTAGGAATTGAGACTGAATCTTTGATAATTAGTCGGGTCCAGAGCGCGAATAACTTATCCTATTTTCTAGAAAATAAGCTACTAGCATCAGTTAATCTGTCTTGAACTAAGACTAGTTTTCTGAGGTAATCGATGACATGCGTTCCTAATGCACCCAGCATGCTACTCGAGGTAGAAAAAAGTTGCATGTCTGGAATGAGACTATTTATAGTGAGAACTTGGAATATTTTGATGGTCACAATTTTCATATCGTTCATCGTTATTGGATACTTACTAATACCGGCTCGACACTAGCTTCCCGCTTGTCCGCAAGTAAAATGTGATGTCGGCAAGAACAATATCAAATGTTACAATTACTTGCCCGATCTGGGCAAGTAAAATTTGATTGTCTGGGAAGCAAAAATACGCTAGCCCTTTCGCTCGGCAAGCTCCGAAATCCAGCGCTCCAAAGAACGATGTCAAAATCGATGGCGGGGTTCGTGTTTACCCGTCAGGACATGAGCCGCATTATTTAGTTCCCGTATTTGTCAAAACGATATCCGCGGGTTCGTTTCTTAGTTACAGAGAATGCCTGCGATATATTATTCCTATTTGTCAAAATATGGTCCGGTGGTTCGTTCTTGCCCGTTAGACATGAAATGCCGCGAATATTAATTCGTAATTTGGTCAAAATGGTCGTGGTTGTTTCTTACCCGTAGACAAAAGTGAATATTATTCCGAGTTTGTCAAAACAGATGGTCGGTGTTCGTCTTACGCTTAGACATGAAGCCCGGCGAATATTTAGTTCCGCTATTTTGCTGCAACAACAATGGTCGGGGGTTCGTTTCTGGCCCGTTTAGACTATGATGCGCGATATTTAGTTACGTATTTGTCAGAAACGATGGTCGGTGTTCGTCTTAACGTCTCAGACATCAATGCATACGTAGAAACGACGATGTTTTTGACTATTATAGCAGAACTAAATATCGGGCAATCATGTCCTGACGGTAAAAACAACCCGAGCATCGTTTGACGTCAAATACGGAACTAATATCGCCGGGGATGCAGTTTCCTAACGGCAAAAGAAACGAAACCCTGACATGTTTTGACCAAAATACGAAAAATATCGCGCATCCATTTCTACACGATAAAAAACGAACCCCGACAATCGTTTGACCAAAATAGACGGAACACATGTAGAATAGCATGCGGCATCATGTCGACGGTACAAGAAACGAAACCCCAACCCATCGTTTTGACCGAAATACGGAACTAAATAACGCGGCATTCATGTGTGACGGAAAAAGGAACCCGACCATCCGTTTTGTACAAAATAGGAACTAAATATTCGCGGCATTCATTCAAGTGGTAAAAACTACACCCCGCCATATCGGTTTTGACCAAAATACGGAATAAATATCGCGCATTCATGTCTGACGGTAAGAAACGAACACCCCGAACATCGTTTACCAAAAACACGGAACTAAATATTCCGGGCATCATGTCTAACGATTAGAAAACGAAC
>JZLH01S0611404.1:0-30841 GCA_001188425.1 Eucidaris tribuloides
CTTTTGTTGTTCAAATGCTGTGTGGTTTAAATACTGCACTGTAGTGTATGTCTTCTCCACCGACCTCTATTCGGACTGCTGGAGCTTTTTGACAACCAAACCATGAAACTTTAGACATGTTAGAAAGATTACCGTGAAAGAGTTAATTAATCATTGACATTGTAAATGAACTGATGTGAAAGCGAGAGATGGGTAACACTAACACTGACACTAACGTTAGACTGTCGACTGTATGATCATGAGAGGTTGTATTTCAGGACGGGTTGAGTACCCGGACACCGCGCGTTACAACGGCGCTGTACGCGTCGGGGAACAATCGATCGCGCAAAGTTGCAAACAGAACACAGGTACACACCAATTACTTTTCTTCCAATAAATCTTAATTTCTCATGAAAATACTGATATTGATCATTAGAAAATTACATTTTTTGGGTAACATGTCCAGAAAAAATTCAAAAATTAGGTGTCCGGTAACTCAACTTCCCACCCGGGCCTCTCTTAGTCTCTACTAACATTTTGTTTAAGAAAAGTGAATTTCAGAACACATGCATTCTTGTGCCACAACTGCATAAAAACGGCCACCCATTACTTTGTGCACAAAAGTATAGAGTTGTCCCCATGTGTGAGTGTAACAGTAAGCAAGTCAGCAACAATGCAATAGCCATAACTTCATAAGATTATGTTGCCCTTAGTCCCGACTGCACAAATTTATGAAAGTGCACTGACTGGAGATAGATTGAGAATCTTATTCCATTACCTTGTACTGTCGTCCTCTGGGTCGTTATACCCCTCACAATATCCAAACCTAAATGGCACGTTGCATCCAAATTCATCGTCCATCTCAGGCAAAACACTTCACTAAAAAGTGAAATTACGAAAGAAATACGATGTTGGGTAACTTTTTATTCATTAGCAGTTGACGCCCTCAACGCCCATGCATCAATCTTGCGCTTAATATTTCGCACGTACTTACTTTCAAGTGTACGTTGTCGCGGCAATCACGTTTCGCTTGCCGCGCAGATTACCCTGAACTTTCCGCGCTGGATCAGCGAATCAGACAAGTGTGCATGGAAAGAGATGTTGTGAACTTGTCATGAACAAACTTATTTCACCCTAAATGTTTAAGATTTAGCTGGAAAAATGAGTGCAGGAAGTAGCAGACTATCTGTTGCCTCTCAGTTTTTCATGGATGAAGATGGAGGTGATGCCGGTCAAAGTATATCCGATCAGGTATTGATGGGTACTACTGTCACTGTCAGTATTTTCTTTGTAGTCCCACGTATTCACATCGACGGGAGTGTTGATGTCGGTGGGCTATGTATGAGTAGATCTATGATAAAATGCACAGTGAATTAATTCCAAACAATGGCAATTCTACCTGGCTTTGGTCATTCATATTTTACATCAGTGCTAAAAATTCTTTACATTGTAATAAGGCTTAAAATAAAAATTTATCTTGCTCTCAAGTGGGAAATTTTGAAAGTTGGGTGGGTCTGTTGATCAGTTGATTTTTAATTTTTTTAATTTTTTTTTACGACAGCTAAACCTGGAGGCAATACACATCACATGTAAATCTATGTACTGTACTGTGCAAGTATATGTACGACGAAAGTGTGAGAGTTTAGTTTCTCGATATTGGGTCTTTCAAATGGGCAAAATGCATTTAAAAGTGCAAATTAAGCCATTGAAATCTGACATTTTCTCCCAAACATGGTGAGTTTGTATATTTTGGGTCTGCATAAAGAAAAGAAAACAAATATATGACCCAGTTTTTTGCATTTTACGGCCAGTTGCTTGAGGGCAACATAATTTTTATTTAAATGAATTGGTGTTGGCAGTTTATTTCTGCACTTGAGCATATTAATGTTAAGTTTAAGTTAAATTTTTCAATTCCGAGATCAGTTTGATTTTTAACTTACAAATTTGAAACAAGCTTGGTGATCATCCTACTAGGCTGAGATTTCACGTGACAAAATTAACAGTGAAATGATTGCCTAGCCTGGCCCTAGGCTCTGTCCCTGATCATCAAAAAAAAAAAGTTGAAATTTTCTGTTACACAAGTAATAATGTGCAGAGGTTGTCTTGTGAATTTTGCTCATATTATTATTAGCAAGTTTCCAAGTGATGAAACATAGCCTCTGAGATGCCGTCGAGTTATCATGTAAGGTCAATTTGTACTTTTGAATAGTGTAGCCAGTTTTTGAAAATATTGAAATTCATTCAATATGAAAAAATATTGAATACTCGAGATAATGATCTCATGAGTTGTTTAATTATCGCAGCAGCACCAGTATGGCCCAGAATATATCGATTATGAAAGCTAATGGGGTAAGTGCATGCACTGCATGTGGGAGGCCACAGAAATTTCCGTAGCTGTGAATACTCTGCACACGACGTGATATGCTGTACTCATTTGGTAGAAAAACGGAGGTAGAATAAAAGGAAATTATACTGTTAGTTTCACTTGTGGGTGTCAAGAGCAGTAGTGATTTGATTGGTAGTATATTATTAACAAATCATAACATTCTGTAAACACTGACACCAAAAAATGCTATTTACAAACCAATTGGCACCATGAATCTCCCAATCTTATTACAAGAAGGGTCTACCAGAAAGCAACTGGTTTTGCCATGTTTTAATGAAGCCTTACATGGGCGCACTTCGTCAATGTAACCTACAATGAATATTATCTTATTTCATCACGTACTCACTTTTATCAACTTAAAATATATTGTGTTGTGACGAATTTTACCATATATTGACTAGGTTTAGATTACAAATATTGCCAGCTCTACTTTGAATAGTTTTACACCTTCCAAAGAGCATAGCTTGTGAGTGTCACAAAGTAGTAAAATTTTTACAAATGATGTCTGAAACATTGTGATTGGCCTAACTTCCTGGAAAAAAACTCAGACACGGCGTTTGGGCCTCGCAACTGAACAGAGAGCTTCGGTTGGATTCCCGCTCTATTTGTGCAACTACTAGTTCACCCACTGTGACACACCAACTTGACTGTACAAAAAAATAATGACATTGGAAGTTTGAAGATACAATTTTCATGATTTCAACACATTTTATGGATGAGTGTGTATCAATAATAAATAATTACTGTACTTTTCAAGAGTGGGTTTACTTGATCCTATAGACTCATGCAGGCCTACTTTCAACCATTTCTTGATGTCGTTGCGACTTTTTGGGATAGAGACAAATATTTCCTCCCTGAGCTGTGACTAACAGTTTTGCTTGTGGTTTGCTTATTTAATCAGGTTGTAGATCTGTTGCAGAGGCTCATATTCTCAACAAGATTCACACGAGATTGCCATTATTGAAGGACATGTCAAGACTTATTGTCAACAAAGATCCTTCACTTCTGCGGATATTCTTGAGTAGTAATAAAAGTAGTGTATGACTTGAGATAAGTTGTGCAAACTGAATGTCCCATTTGTGTGTATTGGTTTTTTTGAGATTATGTATTTAAATGATGCCTAAAAAATGAAAATTTAATTGGCAATTTTTATATTTATATATAAAAGCGAAGTTGGCTCTACATCATTTTAGAGTGGTCCCAAATATGAAAATATTCTGATCATACTTGACAGAGCAGGTCATGATATACCAGTAAAATCATCTTGTTATTGGTAGTTGTGCATATTGCATTGATGCATCACACATTGTCAAGAAAAGTGAAAAACATGGAAATTGAAAGAACACAGAAATATAATTTTGATGTAATATTACCTTTGAGTTGTAGTCTATACATAAATACAGTACATATGTATGAATGTTTTTGTAACTCATTACTACAGAGTTATTTGTGTCTTTATATTGCAGGAAGTTTTACAGTTTCAATTTGATAAATCAGCAGATGTCAGAAAGTTTGTGGTTAGCTTTGCGGAAGAAGCATGGTAAGTATTTGTATGTCTGTTCATTACTGTTCATTGCTAGATACCTTCTGGAGAGTGTTAAGGAGAAAGAAAATATGCCAAACTCACGTATTTTACAGCATATTTTTAAGATGTGTTGACCAAGTGACTGTTCTAAGTGAATTTTGTAAGTAGCGTAGTATAGATAGATGGATAGATAGATAGATACATGTAGATAGATAGATAGATAGATAGATAGATAGATAGATAGATAGATAGATAGATGGCTAGGATAGAAACATATATGGAAAGATACATACATGGGGAGATATGGGTGGATAAGTAGATGGATAGAATTTAGATCTAGGTAAAGCTTATTACCAACTATTCTACTAAGCTGCAAACACACATACATTTTACAATGTTATCACAGTATTACATGCAAATTCACAGTAGGATGATATTTTCAGTGGACTATACTAGTGTCAAGTGACATAGTGACACTATCAAAATTGGTGTGGATAGTTGTCAATTCATGTGGAAACTCTTTTGTAATACTCAAAATAAAGAAACATAGGATTTTCAGCTGTATTTGTGGCTTTTTAGCTCACCTGAGCTCAAGTGAGCTATCCGTCGTCCGTCGTTCGTCGTGCGTAAACTTTTCACATTTTCATCTTCTTCTTTAAAACGCATGATTGGATTTAGCCCAAACTTGGTAGGAATGATCCTTAGGGGGTTGGCGATTCAAGGGTCTTCAAATGGTACACCTGGCCCCCCTGGAGGCCCAGGGCAGGGCCCTAAACAGCCATAAGTAGGTAATTTTCAAACATCTTCTGTAGATATAGAAATAGTTTAGCTGAGCCACTGTGTGTGTAGATACCTCTATATGTGATGAATTATTGTTCCTCATGACAATGCCCAGGGTGGCCCCGTTTGGGCCGTGAGGGGGGCAACAGATTTGATGGAGGGCCCTATGGGAATAATTCACATTTACATAATTTTCTTTGACCAAACTTGGTGGGAATGATCCTTGGGGGTATATAGGGTTCCTAAAATGGTACTGTACACGTGGCCCCCATGGGGGCCCAGGGGGCAGGGCCCATAAGGGCCCAAAGTAGGTAGCTTTATAACCGCAAGCCCACTTGTAACTAAACTTGGATGGTAGATGCATGACAGGGACCTCAATTGTTATTTTGGGGGTCAAAGGTCACATATGTAGGTCAAAGGTCAAATGAGGTCAAATAATAGAATACTGTATACCTGCAAGTTTTACTGGGGTTGGTACAATGTATCTGCCCATTTGTGGATGGTAGATGCCCTACATGTATAGGGACCTGAATGTAAGATTAGGGTCGAAGGTCACATAAGTAGGTCAAAGGTCAAATGTTAACATACTGGGGCAACACACATTATGGCTATTGCCTTGTTTTTATTAAAATGGATGTAAGAACTTGTCAAAATTGGGGATGCAATTATGCAAAGTTTTCCAACTCATTCATGTGGCTAGATGTCAGGCTCCAAGGGCCAAAACTATGTATATTTGATGTTTTTTACGGGCACCACAGAGAGTTTGCGAGACCTCAGGTGAGTGTTGTGCCCGCCGGGGCTCTTGTTATTCTTTTAAGATTAAATACAGTCTTTAGATCTTTTTAGAAAATAAGATTTTATTCATGTCAGCCCGTTGTAAAGTGGCAGTTTTGTCATTAGTTACAGAGTAAAACGATCACACCTGAAAATCATCAGTTCCAGAATGTGTATTGTGTCTCTAATTTACAGCCATTTATTCTGCCAGATAGTTTTTTTTTACCTGATTGTACGGGATTTTGAAATTAGTTGGCTTTAATATATGAACTGATAAATTCCTAGGAGATAAGTACCATCCAATCGTCCGTAACCTTCAGGTATGCTTCAGTGCACTTGAATATACCATCACCAGCTATGTTAATTTCTAGTAGTAAAATGTGTGTGCATTATCATCATATGTATATGTATGATTCATTGTTTTGTTTTTCCTAGCAAAAGAGATAATGAACTCCTGTGTACTGTGCTGCCCCGCCTTCACATGATGCTGACCCACACTGATCAGAATGTGGCCGTCATCAAGAAACTCATCCTGTGCAATTCACAGCTTCTCAGAGTCACAATCAAAGTAAGTGAGTGAATACATGTACTTTTTATTGTCAGCCCCTAAATCCCCAATTGTAAGTGATAAATTCCAATTATACCAGGAGGCTGCTTTGTAGTTTAAGAAAAGTAGACCTGACAGCCAGTTTCCATTGTTGTTCTTTTTTGTTTTTCTAGAAACAAACTAACAGCCGTTATCTTAATGTATTCAGGATAAAAAATAAATGTTTGAAAGGCCAAGTTTCTCATTATATCTTGATATTATAAACAAAATGTGTGTTGTAATTCACTTCTGAAAATTTCATGCACTCTGTTTTATTGGAGGGGGGGGGGTCTACCCAATTTTCCATTTTTGTCTCGCCTGAACGAAGTTCGGCAGAGACCTAGTAATCACTTTTCGTGTTGGTCTGTTAGTCTGTTGCTCTGTTAGTCTGTTGGTCTGTTGGTCTGTTGGTCTGTTACAAAAATGTTTAAGTTTTTGATTAACTTGCTCTCATTTCTTTATTTCTGCATCAATTGTGTTCATACTTGGTACAAATGATCCTTGGGTAATACCACATTTGTGTTGATGAAGATGATGAGGTCAAAGGTCATCTAGGGGTCAAAAGGTCAAATGATCTGAGGCCATGTGCATCATTTTTCTTGTTATGATAATGCTCTCATTTCTTTATTTCTGCATCAATTGTGTTTACACTAACTTCAAATGATTCTTTAGTAATACCACATTTGTGTTGATGAGGATGAGGAGGTCAAAGGCCTTCTAGGGGTCAAAAGGTCAAATGATATGAGTTACAAAAATGTTAAAGTTTTTGTTCAACTTTCGCTCATTTCTTTATTTCTGCATCAATTGTATTTACACTTGGTACAAATGATACTTGGCTAATACCACATGTGTGTTGATGAGGTCAAAGGTCTTCTGGGGGTCAAAAGGTCAAATGATATGAGTTACGAAAATATTAAAGTTTTTATTTAACTTTCGCTCATTTCTTTTTTGTTTTTTGTTTGCATCAATTTTGTTCAAACTTGAAACATATGATATCGGTATTGTCACATTTATAATACCTACAAAGGTTACATCAAAGGTCATCTAGGGGTCAAAAGGTCATATTGCATGTTTTATTGATCGCGAAATCAGGCAAGACTTGTGGTTCATGAACCACCTTGTTGTGTATAGTTGGCAGTTCACCTATTCAAAATGAACTTGAGTCATGTATAAACCAAAGCACTGTTTCACAAGTTTGTGAGATGAAGCTATGAGCATTGCTGTATGAAATCTAGGAACAATACTGGGGAATACTGAAAACACTGTGGTAATTAGATCATTTATGTATACTAATAATAATAATAATAAAACAGTAAATATTTTGTAGCCATTAGGTTACAAAATGTAATTTCAGGCTATAACACTTAAATTGAAAAATGTATGAAATATGCATCAACTAAATTCATGTATCTTACATTGCCTCAAAGAGAGTATGTAGAACTTCGTACTACTTCTTATCACAGCATCTCTCCTACATGTTTGCTTGTTTTGCAGTGGCTTGTTGGTTTGAAATCCATCCGGGAAGAGATGGAGAATGGCTGGGAATCTCTCATGCAGATGAAGAATGTTATCAAGGAACTCCTTGATTCAGAAAATGATGGGTAAGGTTGCACAATTTCTGTTCATCACTTTTTTGCATTGTATGATCATATTTTGTTCAGTATTTTGTATTATTCATAATATTTTAAGGTTAAATTGAAGAGATTAATTTCACAGTTTTTTCCATGTCACAGACATGTTCATTTCAACCGTTTGTCTATAATTTGATAGATGAAGAAAAGTTGACTCATATATTCTGTATTTGTTAAAGCAGGGCTTGATGATAACTTCTTGAATATTATATTTTTACACTTTTGGTATCCCAAAGGGAATTTGTGGTGGCCCGCTACAAAGGTGGGCTTCTGGTTGTCACAAAAAAGTAATATCAGTCAATAAAAATTTATAATTTATAATTTTCTATATTTAGCCCAAAGTCTCTTTTTGGTGGCTCTGGGCTACTGTTCTTGTGGAGCCCTGATATATGTAACATTAATATTAAGTAATTGTTTCATGTAAAGGGCTGCATCAGGAATGGTATCATACCAAATGTATTGATTTAAAGAAATGAAAGGCTCCAGGAGTGAAAGTGCTGTGAACACGGCATCCTTTGATCTTTTCATGAAACAAGACCACAACCCCACCCCCAGGAAAAGAAGATAGGTTGTCTCAGTATATGTTTGATAATGCAAGGCTACCCTTTGGTATTTCCATATTGACTGTACACATATTCTCCCAGATTTCCTAGTCTAACAACTTGATAGTTTCTTTTTCCAACATGGATATATATTTCTACATGATGAAGGTTGCTGTATACATCAATGTTAGTCTTTACTAATCTTTGTGTCACAATCTGATTGATATTAACTCCATTTAGAATACAATCCTCAGTTCTTGATTTGTGTATATCTCTGGCAGAATCCGCACACATGCCGTCAAGTACACAGAAACTCTCATCATCACCCTGTCGGCCAGGACACCTGATTCTGAGATACCTAAGAAGGCAGAACAAGATATTACACTGGATCAGGTATGTTAACCCTTTCAGTCCCACCCTCAAAAGATCACATGTCAAGTGTGTGGAATTTTGTTGCAATTGTGCTGAGAGGGTTAAAGCTATCAAATACATGTGTGAAAATATTTAGTCCCTTATTTTAGGTGATATTGCAAAAATAATAACTTGTACATTTCAAGTGGTTTCACAAAATCCATGGGAGTGGAGTTACTGACACAATGACATAATGAAATGCTGAAAATCAGCCCAAAATGTGATCCATGTTGCTACCAGAGGGTAAAAGCTATCAAATACATGTATGATAATATTTAGTCATTTATTTCAGGTGATATTGCAGCAAAAAAAAAAACAACTTGTACATTTTAAGTCGTTTCACAAAATCCTTGGGAGTGGGGTTACTAACACAATGACATGACGAAGTGCTGAAAATCAGTCAAAATTGTGATCCAAGTTGTCGGCACAGCCCTTTATGGCCAGGTGCCCCCCCTCCCCCCCCCCCCCCCAGCACAAATTACATTGATTTTGTAGACCATCAAATCGGAAATAAAGATTTTATGTATTTTGTTTGATAAAGTAAAGCTAGAATGTGTGTTCTGCCAGAAATTGGATGTAAAAATCACATATTCATACTTTCAAAAATGATTTACATATTGAGTGTATCACAGTTATCATCAAAAAAGTACAATACGTTTACAAACAAGCAACCAACAAAACAGTGGAATCCAAAGAGGTACAATATTTTATAACTCCTGATAATGTAATGGATCCCTATTATTCTAAATGTCAAAATATACAGTATTATGAGTGAGCATATTCAATCATGTACAATGTTAATTTCCGTCAAATTATATTGAACGTTTTTTCAAGGTACTACCACTTACATTTTCTTCTGTATTATGTGTTATATTTCTCATAATCACGATCAGGTAGCATATTACTCCTTAAACATAAAGAAATTTATTGACAAGTGGACAAATGATTGAATCTCCACTGTCTGCTAGTTCTTTACGAGCAATGTGTGAATACCTCAGTTCTTTACCATTTCAGATCCCAGATGACAATTCCTTGCTGGACAAACATAAGCTGCAGTTTGAAGGCACATCCAGCATGGAAGCCCTATATAGTATGTTGGCGTCCCCTAGCATTTCAAGGTATGGTTTTCAAACGTTTTTTATTTTCAGGAGCCATTCATTCATCAAAGATAGGTCATATTGATACTGTTAAAAGAGAATCACTTATTCTTAAAAATATCTCATTCTATGTAGAACTTCTTGTGTGCTCATTCAATTGTAAAGAGTGGAATACATACATGTTGACAGAATTGTGACTACTTTAGCAGAGCTGCCAACCAGTACAGATTTCAATATGAAAGAATATAAAAGTTCGAATTTCTGCCGATTATAACTTAACAAATTTTGCTGTAGTGTGTTGGCGGTGTTGGTGGAACATTCTTTATGTTGTCAGTATGTTGCTATGGTTGCATTCCAATCCTCCCAAGTTGTATACAGTTAGTGGTGTGATTTAGTACACTGCTATGTTTGTCATATGTATTCGTATTTTTATTTATGTGTCCAAATGAACGTGCGTTATGATTCTTGTGTCTTTAATCTCTTGCCTGTTCAGTGTGAATCTGATGGCTTGTATGGGATCACTGACTGCAATTGCCAAGCAGAGACCAGTGTTCATGGGCAAGGTCATTCAAGCATTTGAGACATTGCATGGTAAGTCTAGTTCAGAAATCCAATACTTAAAAATATTTAAGCTTTTCTCGAGATGAATTCACGCAAAATCCAGAACAGCATGTAATATAATATCTTCAGCGTCTTGCACAAAATAACATTCCATGCAAGATTCTAGTAGTAGACCGCATGTATCAGATGTCATAAGGTGATGATGAAAGACATTATATTTTGACGTTTTGTGACAATTTGTGACAGTGAAGAAAAAGGTTACATTTTAGAGGAAATTGCAACAATAAGGAAGACTTAGGTCCAAAGATGTTTCCCATGAATGAAATTAGAAGTCTGTTCAAAAAAAGAAAAAAAAATATTCGATGCCATTCCAAGTTTTAGGTGACCTTGAAGGTATTTGGATAGTATATCATCAGCTGAGGCGATATAAAGTTTATATGTGCATTTTTTTAAGCCCAGTTAAAATTGCTGTTTTGTGTTCATGAATAGAATCACTGAATTGTTTTTTTGATAAATAATATATTTTCTTCTAATTTTTTTTTTAAACTTACAGTTAATCTTCCCCCAACTTTAGCAAAGTCGCAAGTGAGTAGTGTTCGCAAGCAACTTAAGGTAAGAAATGTTTGGGTGCATTTTAGTAAACATACTCTGTGTATAGATTTAATTTGAAGATTTGTTTGTTAATTAGTTTATTTGTTTAGGATATATTTCATCAGGTCACCCAAATTGGCTCAAACTTTCATTGTCTCTCTCTGTAAATGGTCTATATTTTCTAAATGTAAATACATATGTAGGGTTCATTCTCAAAACATTTCTCTTATTCCACTCAGAATAAAAGACAAATTTCTCACAGTCTAGTTTCACTCAGAGGAGCATGAAAATCAACACAGTACATTTTGATTATCCTCTTTTGGTATTCACATTAGATTGTTTTCTTTCCAATTGAAATCAAACACTATTTCTCATTTGGAAATAAGCTTTATTTACCCAGTCACAGATGTTTTCATCTGCAATAATCAAGCACTCTACTCCCCTTGACTCTTATCCAGTGGAATATTCACTAAAGTAGGTACAGTAGTTTAATTGATCACAAGATTTGTGCTTCAACATTTCTTCAAACGAAATGTAACTATGCATGTGAGTACTTTTCATTTGATCCTTTAGATGCAGTTATTTGGTTTGTTGCGTCACCAATCATCAGTAGACCTGCGTGGTAACATTGGTACTTTATTGACGGATCTGGGTGCATCTGATTCTGAGGTACGATATCTCTTCAGTACATCCAAGTTGACAAACCAGTTTTCATTACTTCAAGAAAACAAAAGATTTTTTACCAAACTCGATGAAAGATGTGTATATCAAAAGAAAAATAAATTGATAAATGATAGATGCAAGTGTCATTTGGTGTATCGTAGCTCTGGCTTCCTTGAACATAGAAAGAGTGCAAGATAAAAAGAACAATTAAATTGAATTGAATTGAAGATAAGAGATGAAGATATTTATTACTTTACAACAGTACATGGATGATATGTGCACAGTCATCTGCAACTAACCCAAATAGTTATGGTATGTTTATATTTTTGCACTTCCTCTTCATTTTTTTCATGCATAGTCAGTGCAATGAACCTAACTGCATGTTAGGTATTGTATCTGACATGATGTTAAATTATTTTGTGTGTATTTCTTACCATTTTAGATTGCAAGAAACACACCGAAGGTGCAGGAGAGCCACAAGAGGCCACGCCCAGATACGGACAGCGATCAAAGTAGTCGTAAAAAGGCCAAGGTGAGGTTTCATCTTTCATGAATGACTTTAAAAGAATGGTATGATTTCCTCTGAAAAATCCATAACCCTTCTGTTCATATTCTGTGTTCATGTAACATGTTGCTTAAATGGTTTACATGTTCAGAGAGAAACAACATTCAGATTCTTCATTGTCTTGTATTTGCTAGTCTGTTGGTTCAAGACAGTTGTATAATTTTTCAGTCTTTCATTTTATGTTTTCATTGTCCATTTTTTCATGTGTACACCCATATGCTTGTTCCACTGGAAAATGAAATTTAATCTGAACTTTTGTTGTTGAAACAGTTGGCCTATCTCAAGATGGATCAAGTTCCTGTCCATCCCACTCCCTGGGGGGGGGGGGTGGGAAGGCCACTGCCATTTCAGGGTGTACACCATGCGCGTGTGAAAAAATGTGTAAAAAGGGTTGTTTTTCACTGTTGGGCGATGTACGCGCGTAAAGTGAAAAGGGTATCAAAATTGCCAAAATCAGGAAAAAAGGGTAGACTTTTAACAAAATGTTTACTTTAAAAGGGTATCGTTTTAGACTTGAATACTTATTTAGGGTATTCAATAGAAGGTTGACCTTGAATGGGTATCTTTTCAAACTTGAATACTTGTTTAGGGTATTCTGAGATCGACAGGTAATTACTTGTTTAGGGTCAATTATGAAAGTCCATACATGCGCATGGTGTACACTTTGTATGACAAGGGGTGATAATTAAAAAGTTAATTGTCTACTTTAATCAACCCATATGTGACAAAAGCTGATCTGGCAGGTAATGGATTAAACCACAAAATGAGGAAGCTATCACTGTACCATCATGTCACTTCTCCCGTTACATTCCTCCAAAGGTCTTGGACGATGAGGAGGAAGAGGAATCGGCAGAGAAGAAGAAATTGGCTCCAGGGACGAGTCAACGTGTTACCAAGGCAACCATGATTGATCTCCTGGCGGGGGAACTGGAGCCTCTTCTCCGAAATCATGAGAATGTGGCCAACCTGGTTCTCTTGAGCATGGTAAATATGGTCAAACCCTTCTAAAATTGAGAAAAAGGACTGTAAAGCTTTTACGGTTTTATTTGTGTACATTTTTCTTCACTTCTGGGAGCAGATTTGAGTGTGCATTTTTAGCAGGTGACGGGTGCTATTTGTCGTGCAGGAGAGATATGCCAAACAGCTTGTCGTCAAAGGTTTGAGTTGAAAGGATAAAAGCCTTCCACTTTCTTCACTTATTTACATGATATTGTAATTGTCCACACACTCAATATATTCAAATGCCATACTTTTTAAATAGCTAAAAGAGGGGAACATTGGTTTTATTCTGTGACTTCTTACTGATGTGGTATTTTCCCATTGTCAATTTTTGGAATTAATCAGATTTGAATATTGGAATTCTTGAGGTTTTGGGTCTAGATTAAGTTTCTTCAAGAATTAATATCCTTGTGAAAATATTAATCATCTAAGACAGCAATCACCAGGAAAAACAAATAAATAAGCTTCAACAAAACAAACACCCCTCTCAAATTAACTCTTTGTGCACTGGGCCATAAACCCCTTTGTGCTTAATTATATTCAAAGAGGGCTCAATAGCATTTAACATTTGAGCGTTAAATGCAAAGTTTGCATGTCACCGAGAGTGCATGGTTCAGGGTGCAAAGTTAGTGGTGTAAGAGTTACAAACAAACATTGATGTGAAAAAATTTGGACAAGTGTGAAGAGATTACGGCTGTGTAATGAAAACACGAAACATACATTACCTTTCTGTGAGCTGAAGTCGTTGATGTATTGCTCCCCTTTTCCATACTAACCGTATCCTCCCCCTCCCCCTTTCTGTTACAGGTTGGACTACCAGACACCATGCCTGCCACATTCCAGGCCACCTACACACCCATCGCCGCTGCAGGCACCGACGTGCAGATCAAGCATCTGGCCAGAATGATCGGCAACCAGTTGAGTGCAGTCGGGGTTAAGCCCAAGAATTCTCAGGTACTTAAAGGCATTGTTTAACAACGTTTCCAGTTTAAAAAATCTGAGCTACACGATTCCCCATGCTACTAGTGTCTTTGATACGGTCTAAAAATGAAGCCCTGAAAAAATTGCAGTGTAAAACAATTATTAAGTGCTTTAAAAAAGTGAAAATCATTGAGAGACCATTCCAGCTTTTCTCCATAGACTGCTGTGTTGCAGAATTTCCTATCGCCCGATATAAAATTAATGTGCCAATTTGTATCTGCACATATTGTACTAGTGACAGCATAACTGTCCAAACTTTTGTGTTCTAGGGTGTTTATTTGTCCATTCAAACACTGTCAGCTATGTCAGATAGCAAAGTTCAACAATTTTTTTAATGGGTCTTCCACAGTGTTATGTAGTGTCTTTAACAGTCGAGCAACGAAGGGTTGGCAGATTTGAATCGAGTCATTCAAATCATTGATTGAAATTCTGATAGTCGTGAAGCACCCCTAAGTATTTAACAAAACTGCTCAATATGATCTACAGGTGATCCAGCATTTGCTCCAGTGACAGTTGTTCTGGTGACATTATCTCAGAAGACAGATAGTTAGGGTTAGGATTGTTACTGGGTTTCCAGTTCAGAATAGGTTTAGGGTTCGGGTTAGGGTTGAGGTCAGGGTTAGTGCATGAAATAATCATCGGCGCAGTTGTCGGCAGAGCAAATGATGGACATTCAATCTACATCGAGAGTTTTATATGCCAATAAGGAGCATCAATTTGCCTTTAATGGCTTTTCCATCTTGTGAAGAAAATATAAGCCCAACCAAGGCCATCCCTATTTCCAATTTTCAATAGCTAATGAAATTATTAAAAATGATAATAATAGTCCATTCATATATAGGACGTAATACCAGTGAGATCAGTCTACACTAGGATATTATTACCCTGGTCACTGGGATACAGTTCTAACCTGCACAAAGATGTACTTTATTTCCACTCTCTGGGGAGTATTCCTAGCTGAGCTGCCAAGAAGGTGCATCAAGCCAGACAAACCAAGTCATTCTCACCCTACCAGATACCCATTTATACTCCTGGGTGGAGAGCCGCAAAGCAGATAAGAATGTCCTGCTGAAGGACAATAGTGCCGGGCAGGTGTTGGATTCAAACTCGAGACCCTTTGATTATCAGGCACACACCTTACCAATATCGCCACAGCACCTTTGCAAACAGTGATAACAAACAGTAATGACCTTACATTTATTTTGTTTTTGTAGGATCTAGAAGTAGATGAGGATGAGGCACCCAAACCAAAGGAGGAAGTCTCGACAACGAGAGGAATTCCTGTCCTAGGAACCAGTGGTAAGTTAAAGGGCAGTGACATGATTGGGAGAAGTCTGAAATGCCTCAATCACATACCAATGTATACACCAGCTGGAGTGTATCTCGTGGCTGGAAGGATTTGTTTTAAATTTGGTCACTTTTGGAGAATCAAGTATTCATTTACCAGTATTGAATTAATCTGGTGCCGTAATAGACATTATACAAAGCTACATAACTAATTTTCCTGTTACAATGAGTATTAATGGCGATTGTTTAACATGTAATAAATATTTGACCATGGACATGGGAAAGCAGAAGCCTTGACCAGTGTTTTTTATTCTTGAGTAGTTTTATCCCAACGAAAGGATTTCTTCCAGTCTTGCTATTTCCCTTCAAACCCCTGTCAATGACGACCAATACATATGTAGGGTAAATCTTGGATTGACATGAGACAGTGTTGTGTTGTAGCCTCATGTTTGAGTTCTTGATAGGTTTTTGTAATTGGTGTATTTTGGAGTGTGTATGCTTGTCTTTAAATATTGGGAAGACCATTTTAGTTGCTTGACTTGTTGATTCTGCTACTTTTCATGGCCCCTGGAACAAAATTGTACCTGCATTTTAAATTTTGGATCTGTTGCTGGTTCATGTGTATTCCATGGTTACATTTTTGTGAATTTCATGATAATAAATAATGGCCACAAATAAATTTCATGGCCCCACTTTCTGAATTTCTGCCTCTACCTCTGAAAAAATATATGTTACACATAATACTACTACTAATGAAGATGATGATGATGATGATGATGATGATGGTGATAAGAATTATAATAATGATGATGTTGATAATGGTAATGAAAGTAGTGATGATGATGGTGATGGTGATGATGATGATAGAAATAATGACAATGATGATGATTATGGTGATCATATGATAATAATGGTACATGTGAATTATTGGTATTTCCAGTTTAACCATATTTATCACTACTGTAGGTCCATCAGAGCAGAAAGAGGAGGCCAAGAAGAAAGCGGCTGCCGTAATCGAGCCCCCGTCTTCGAAAGGGGTGAAACGACCCAAGCAGTTCCGGGTCCGAGAGGTCACTAAGCTCCTCTCGACGGAGGAGTCCAACAAGTTAGCCAAGGGAGCTATCAAGAGAATTCTTGCTGCCGAAAGTATGACAAAAATATTTTATTTAAGATTGTAGTTAAAGGTGAATTGCAGCAAAATGTTTTGAATAAAAGCAGAAAATCAGAAGAGTAGATCAGTGAATGTCTGAGAAAATTTGGACAAACAAGGAAAAGAAAAGCTTATGACTATGAGTATTTTGATTGTCTAATGATCATTGCAAAATAGGAAAGACTGTGACAGTCAAATACATGTGTGAGGAAAATGTTTATTCAGAGAAAATAAAAAAGGGATGGAGGGATGTTTTTCCAGAATATCTGTGACACTTCTGACAAATTTCAAGGATAGATTTTCGAAGAGACATACCTTACTTCTTAAGTCAATTCAGATTCTAATGCTGTGAGTTGTGACACAAAAAACAAATTACATTATTGAGAATAAAGCTACTATGTATAAACTGATTTCCTTTTCCAAATTTCTTTGCCTATTTTTCTATTTATAGAATCAGTCCAACATGGGTCGTCAGCCAAAGCTCGAACGAAAATGCTGGCTGCTTTGGTCACACAGTTTGGTGGAGAACTGACATATTGTAAGTAGAGCTGTTGATATGTGTACAGTGTTTGGTTTTGAATAAAAAATAGTTATGATAAGTGAAAACTGTTGAAGTAAATACGTAGCAAAAGCTAAATCACCACAGGATTTAGTTTTGACATATTTATTTACAAATGAGTAGATACATTGTAAGTAAGTATGTAAGTGAGTGAGTGAGTGAGTAAGTAAGTAGGTAAGTAGGTAAGTAAGTAAGTAAGTAAGTGAGTAGATAAGTGAATAAATAAGGAAATAAATTTAAAAAATCATCATTCAGAAATTTAATAGGATCAACATACTAATAAAGTCGTAGCATGTCAAAATGCATAAGTCAGGGCTAGGGCTGCACACTAACCTTTTTGGCTGGTTGTCCAAACAGGCAAGCAAACACATTATTTTCATTCATTTAGTTGCCCAAACAAAGTTTTACTTGCCCAAGTGAACAAAAGGCTTGTTAATTGTTTAATTTAGAGATTGCACCTTGTTGAAAGTGTTTTTACATATAAAAATTGGAATTTACACAAAATTGAAACCAAATTTTAACACACAAATCTTTAATACTCTCTTGATTTTAGAATTAACAAGTTTTGCTTGCTCATGCAGAGCAAGGGAAATCAATTTCCAGAGCAAGGGAAATTAATTTCCATAAAATTTCACTTTCCCAAAAGCAAAATTTACTTGCCTCGGGCAAGCACGTAATTGCTTGTGTCGATCCCTGCAAAACTTATGACCAGCAGTGTAAATTCTTGGAATTCTTTCCATTCCTCAGTGTTGGAGGCTCACATCTTGGAGGACTTCCGTTCCCGTAGCGACCTGGCCTTCGCCTGGCTGTACCAGGAGTATGCCAACATCCAGGGCTACATGCCCCACATGCAGGGCCAGGATGTGACCACGCAGCGTTACGATAGCCTGCTGTGCAACCTCCTCCGCAGCCTGCTGAACAGGACGGACCAGAGGGACGGGTAGGTGATGGGATGGGGTGGGATGAGAGTTTATGAATTTATGAAATGTGGATGTATACAGGGCAGTGACATGATTGGGAGAAATAGAAATGCCTCTTGAACCAACCTGGTTGAAAGATATATCAATGGATACACCAGCTGGAGTGTATCTCCTGGTTGGAAGGATTTATCTAGAATTTGTTTACGTAAGCCGAATCAAGCATGAATATAATAGCATTTTGTTTCTCTCGAGGCTCGAGAGAATTAAACCCATAGACTGCTACGTAACAGATTTGTCTGTCACAAGGCATACTGATGGAAATTGTTTTGGAATAAGTCAACTTTTGACTACCAAATTTTCACAGTAGAATCCTTACACAGTTTACATGATTCTAAAATAGTTTCAAGCCAAGTTGAGGACTACCCCTGATCATGTCATTTACCTTTAAGGATAACACTGAGTTTGATATTGGTGACTAGAAAGCTTCCCATGGTCGCCCACTGATTTCATCAGATGCCTATTACCTTTAAATTAAAACTAAAAACAATTGCAACCTCACATGCACATGTCAAATGTATGGTTCACCACAATCCACGTAGATTTATATAATATCCAGTCATGCAGTACATTTTGAAAGATAAGCCCACACTCTTTGGGGTCGATAGGACTGTCGAATTCCATTTCATAATCTTGCCGCTTAGATATTTTTTTGTGCTCTAGAATACTAATACTTACAGATTAAAGGGCAATTTAGGATGCAGTGATACCAGAATTAAGGGTATGTGTTTTTCCTCAAGTGTAAAAATTCAGCCCAAAATTTACACTCCAGCTTGTGTATATATTGATATATGTTTCAACCCATTTGGTTCTTGAGGCATTTTTGACTTCTCCCGATCATGTCAATGCCCATTAACTTACAGTTGACATATCCAAAGTATATAAGCACTTGATAAAGCCCTGTTTTTGTATTGAGAATTCGAAAGCATGCTCACAGTTTGATATAACGTAATGGAATCATTGCATTTTCCCTTTGTTATTAGATTATTTACCAGACTCATCATGGAAGCTCCCGTTATCACTGATGATGCTATTAAAGTCATCAGACAGTTCTGTGAAGATGAGGTAAGTTAGAAAACCAGTTTAATACTGTGTTTATATGAATTTCTCTTTCATAAATAATGTTTTATAAAATTCAAATCAAATATAATATCTGCTTGTCAATTTTTCCATCCTTAACACCCTGTGACAATAAATACTTTAACCAGTAGGTGCAATGGACTGTGCCACAGAAGTTATTGCTTGTATGGTCAATGTATGCATACTTCAGTGTATTTGTGACAAGGTACATTGTTCAAGGATCAATGGTTATGTTCTTTTGATGATAGTTGCCAGACCAGTTCCTTCAAAATATATTATATGATATTAGCAAACACATTGGACAAACCATAGATGGGTAATTTAGTGTTACAAATTGTGCTGTGTATTTAATTATGTAATTTGTTGGCATATATTCCATATACATGACTATATGTTATCACTTACCATTAGGCACCTGAATAATTGGCCTGATATGTTACTTACATTATCACAGACCTGACTACTGCTCTGATATCAAATTTTACCACCCCCCCCCCCCAAAAAAAAAGACACATTGTGATTTCAATTTTTTTAATTCACGAATTCCAGATCCCCACTCGGGGAGGGGAAGAAATTTGAAATTCTGTTTGAACTATGTGAAGGAAACATTCAGAATGCATGCCAGGTCATGCTGTAGTCACTTGAAGAACAGAGTTGATTGCATTGACTGTCAAAGTAAACAGAATTTATCATGACTGACAGTAGTGTATATGACTGTGGATTTTTCTATAATTATATTTGGCACAACAAGAAAATAAAAAAAAATATTTGCGTCCCTTTTCCTCCATAAACTTTTATGGGAAATACTTGACTTCCCTGACTTAGGTGCTCATGACTGAGTGTCCCCTTGCTTTCCTGGGAAATAAGGGAAAACTAAAAATAGAACACTCACTGTTATGCTTTAGCTGTGTTTATATGCTTGGATTTTTGACAACTAGTAAGAAAATAATCACTGTGTCCATTTTGTTTAACCTACAGACTCACTTTTATGCTGGTTTGCATGCCCTCCGAGAGCTGATTCTCAAGAAGCCTGCCGATCTGGTGAAATACGTCAAAGAATTGCTGGATTTAACTCTACATGAGAGGACGGAGGTCCGATCACAAGCCATACAGTACACCAAGAGGCTGTATGAGAGGGCTGATCTAAAACCTGTTATAGAGGTAAAAAGAGAGGTTCCATGAGATTTGCTCGCGTGACAAGTGCCTTGATGCCTATTGCATACGCTAACCCTGACCTTGACCCAATCCTTACTCTTAAGAAACTGTGTTTAAAATTTCTCTCCATCTCGTATCCCCATCTGCCCCACCATCCTTAACAAAGAAGTGAATAAATGAGAACTAAATGTATGTCACTGGCAACACAAAATTTGTAATTTTGAACCATAAATTCCAAAAAAAAAAAATCATTAAGTCCCACTATCCCATTTTGTGGCACATATTGTTGAGCAATATGTTTAATGTTAAATAGATAAGACCTGTTCAATTAAACATGACATAGATTTGACTGAAAATAGACCAAAATTAACTTGTGAGTGAACAAGGAAAGCTTATGCTTTTTTATCTATAATCTATGTTGCATATGAACATGATTTTGTATTTTGCAACTTCCTCCCCCTCCCCCGAAAAGATAAGTTAATGAAATAAATTAAAATGAATATATTAATGAATAAATTAATTGATATTCTAATTAATTAATGGGTATCAAATGAAGTCATAAATGGATGAATAAGTATTCATTAATTAATTACTTAATTGATATATAAAATTATGGTAATGGTATGAGATGAATGAAAACAATACATACTTAAAGCTGTACCAAATTCAAAGATTATTTTGTGTTGTTATTTGTTTGACAGGAGTTTGCCCAATCCTACCTCCACAAGCTCCTCCAGAATCGTCCCCCAGCTGGCCTGGTCATCCGTCTCTCTAACCCTGACCAGAAGGCCGCTGCCAGTAAGGCATGGACGGAGGAGACAGCCAAGATGTGTCTCTACCTCTACCTGGCTCTACTACCAATCAACCACAAACTCATCCATGAGTGAGTACTCTGGATGTGATTTAGGTTAACCCTAAAATAACCGGGCTATTTCTGGTCTACTTACCCCCCGAGATTTCAGCCGCAGATCGCGCGATCGCCGCGAAAATTTGCACGCGCATAGAGCCCGATGTAAACTACAAGACTGTATAGTAAAATTTTCAACAAATTGATTTTTTATATTTAATTATTAATTAATTATGCAAATAAGTGTATGAAATTATGTTTTTGTCTATATCTCACTTACAATAGCTAGTAGAATGCTAATTTTTGGTGAAAATATTCATTTTGACATTTCTAACAGTTATCTACAAAAAAATTTGCCGAATCAGAATTAATTTCCGATGTATTTTTATTGTTTTGTGAATTACTAGTATTCTCTTGTTTCTTTGCACGCTTTGTTTTATCTATTGTTTCGATTTGAACTTTGTCCCCGGAACACTTTTGCGATCATTGTGACAACAGCATATATACTAATCCCATTTCAGCCGAGTAAGTAAAATAACAATATCATCTATGAATCTTGGTTGAAAACACGTGTGGCTGCTACTCGGGGTGCGTCCCGCATGAGGCGTGCATATTTTCTTGGCAAATTTCATCTGTATTGTTGTAGCCACAACATCTACTTGTTGTTCGACCCATTCTGGAGTGCATTGCTGTACAACAAGTCCCGCAGTACCTTCCGTATACACTGACTCCGAGGGCTGGCTTTTCGAAATATGTCTTATGATGCACAGACTGAAACGTAAAGCCGATGGAACGGCGCGGTCAAAAAATTTCGCGTCGGTCGCTCGGACCCGAGTTGCGTCCCGTTGGGTGCACCTTGATTGTGGATTTTTTCCTTCAGCGTACATCGTATTGAAATCTCGCAGTGTGGGGGGCCATTATGGCCCCCCGTGGTTTTGGGTTTAACTTGCATACCGGTATGTCAGGTGTTTGATGAGGTTGTAACAGTGGTGTTTGTCTTCAGACTGCGCACATTTCCTTCAGCAAGACATTTTTATCTGCTTTGCTGCTTTCCGCCCAGGAATATAAATGGGTACGTAGTAGGGTGAGAATGGCTTGATGCACCTCCTTGGCAACTCAGCTCGGAATACTCCCCTGGAAGTGGAAATGGTGCACATCTTTGTGCAGGTTAGAACTGTATCCCTGTGACCAGGGTAATAATATCCATGCGCATAAAGACTGATCTCTTTAATGTTATGTGCTATTATTAGTAGTAGTATTTCCTAATCCATTTCCCACATCAAATTTTCACAGCAGAAACTTAATCCATTGCTTATGGGAACCAAATGGGCCCTGTACAAAGTCCTTGGGAATTTACAGAATCTCGTAGTCAACCGGATAAAACAGTGTACTTGATTCTGAAAGCATCGTGTCCTAAATTGAGAACTACTTCCCATCTTGCCAGTTCCAACACATTTTTGGCAAGGCAGATGCCATGGAGGATTCTTTGATAACTTGTCTTTTTTTTTACTTTAACCACCAGATTAGCCACTGTCTATGTTGGGGCATCAGCAGACATCAAGAGATCAGTACTTCGAGTATTGGAGACACCTGTAAGTAGAAAAGTACCAAAAACTTGTTGATTCATAATGAAAATTTAATGTACCGTCACCTACTCTCGAACTTGACTAGGTAACCGCATCGCTGTAGTAACTGCCTGCCTGTAGTGGCCACTTACACTGATTCCTTTGAGGACAAATTATTGTTCAAAAAACAGTCTCCAGTGCCTACCTGCCTTTTCAGGCCACATATTTAGCTTCACTTGGATGACCACTGAAGAAAAGTTTCAGTGGAATTAGGAGAACCTCTTAAAGGAGCTAATGTTCTTTTGGCTGCATGTATGTATTTATGTATGTATTGTATGTATGTATGTAGGTAGGTATGTATGTATGTATGTATGTATATATGTATGTATGTATGTATGTATGTATGTATGTATGTATGTATGTATGTATGTGGTTGTATATTTTTGTCCTAAAGATGACATAATTAGGGTAAATACTAGAAATTTGGGTCTATGTACCCACTCAACATTTTTTTAAGATTTTTGGAACGGGTATACTATAAAGTATGAATTTATGACCACTTTCCTTGGAGTCTTAATGCATATTTTGACAATCTAATCCTAACTCCTGCCAATGTGGGTATGTTTCAGGTCCGTGGTGTAGGGATGTCTTCCCCAGAGCTGCTACTGTTGGTGGAGGATTGTCCAAAAGGAGCGGAGACACTGGTCACAAGAATGATGCACATCTTGACAGATAAAAGTAAGTTGTGGAAGAAAGTAGATTTCAAAGGAAGCATGTACTTTGTTCACTGCCATCTCTATGTAGTAAGTTTCAGTTGCACATGGAAAACAAATGTGTTCAGGGAATATATACTTTACAAACAGCACATCATATGTTTGTTTAAAGCCCAAGTTAAGTTTTGGGGATTTTTTGTTATTTGAAAGCTTTATGCCCCAAAGTCATAACCCTGCAATTAATAGATTCTGAATGTCTTTAGTTTTTTTAATAGTTAATGAAAATCTCGGGGGAACCCCCAAAATTTTACATTATAAGCACTTAAAGGGTTAAAAAAGGCTTGTAAGGTTCAGTGTGTTTATAAGCCTCCATCTGAAGAGCAGACGGCACTCTTTCAGATGAGGTTATAACTCTATATAACCTTGTTAAGCGCCTTTGGGCTATAAGTGTAAAATATATAGTCAAAAATGTCGGGGGTTCCCCCCCCCCCCCGACCATTTTTCATTAATTATTTAAAAAAGACCCCAAAGACAAGAAAAGATTATATGAGTTATTCACTCATCTGAAAGCGCTGAGTCTGCTTTTCAGATGAGGTATAACCACATGTACCTTAAAGCCTTTTAACGGCCTTAGATGCTATAGTAAAGATATTTGGGGGTCTTCCCGGAGATTTTTCATTAATTAATAAATAAAAAAAGACTAAAGACATTCGAATCTATTATTGCAGGGTTTATACCTTTGTGAGGCATAAAGCTTTCAAATAACAAAAATCCCAAAACTAAACTTGGGCTTTAAATGATAAGATGCTACAAAGATAATATGTATAGACTCTTTGATTTGTGTATGTAAGTAAAGATATTTTCTTATTGATTTGGATTGTAATACTAATTTCTGATTTATTGATGTGACGATTTTCAACATTTTGTTGTATCACATTCATTTTCATCTTCTCATTAAAATACGAAATGGGTGCAGAATATACTCGGATCATTCCAGTATATTTATTTATAGTATTTTGGTGTTGAAATCTCTACCTTTGCACATACCTGCCAACTGTTCCTAATAAATAGGAATATTCCTATTTTTTGGAAAAGAAAAGAGCAATTTCAACCCCTTTGTTCCTATTTTTGTTCAAATTTGTCTGTAGTAATGTATAGGAAATTCAGGAATGTTCTTAATTTTTTTAAATAATTTGTTCCTATTTCTTGGCTTTCAGGATTGGCAGGTATGTTTGCATATATATATATTGCCATAGCAAATCAAGTGTATTTTGTGATTTTCCTTTACAGCACCACCCTCTGTAGAGCTAGTGAAGCGAGTCAAGGACCTGTACCACAAGAGAGTGTCTGACGTCAGGTTCTTAATCCCAGTCTTGACAGGATTGGAAAAGGTTAGTACAGGAGAAATTTAAAGTCTTAGAACTGATAAGAGTTGCAAATTACAAGGCATGATAAAAAACCCCTATATCATTGATTTACAGTAATACTTTCATTCAGTGGAAAATGGTGAGAAACAGTAGCAGTCAATGTATTGGATTGGTACTGTGTGATTTCTTCTTCTTGTGTGTTGTAAGTTGTGTTTGTACTAAAGCAATGTTTAAGGATTCTTTACAGGAATCGGACTGAAATGTAATTATTTGTGTAACGTGAGGTCATAGGAGATTACGTCACAAGTTGTGGACTTGAATCTCAAACACATTAAAACAAACTATCTAAATTATATTTATGACAATGTTTTGCCATTTGTAAAAAAAAATACTCCTTTATAAAGAGAAGTTTGATGTGATATATTTTTGTTACGTAAATATTTACCATTCCTCAAACTTGTTTTGACATAAATATAAAAAAGCTTCATTCAAACAAGGTAAATTTGTATATCATAATGGCATTCAGTTAATACCTATCATATATGGCAAGAATGAAAAGTGGCTGCAAAATCCTTTTTTCATTTTCAGGGATGGGAGATTTTTTTCTCTCTTCACTAAACCCCCATATCAGACTTTTTATGCAGTTTGAATGAATTGAAATAAACATCTTTTTAGGCATTTCCAATTACCGGTATGTCAGACATTTACTCACAGATGTTGTCACACCCCAAATTTTATGGATCTCTTTTGCAGATAAATATGATTAAGACTGTTTGGCATGATGTCTTTTTAACCCATTGGAGACTTAGTATGAGTTAACTCATGTTAGGGTCTATGGAAAATGCATGTTATAGTGCAATCAAATCGTCTCCAGTAGGTTGAAAATTGAAGTTTGACAAACTATTTTATAAATACGTTGGTTTAGGGATACAAAAACTCTTTGATTTCTCTCTCTTTGTCTCTCTCTTTCTCTTTCCCTCAACATCTATTTGTCATTTGGCCGCCAACAGAAAGATGTGATCGCTGCTTTGCCCAAGCTGATCCGCCTAAATCCCATCGTTGTCAAGGAGGTCTTCCATCGGCTGCTGATGAGTCACCAAGGAGACAGCACAGCCGGCCAGAGCCCCCTGACGCCGGCAGAGCTCCTTATCTCACTGCACAACATCGACCCCACTAAGTGTGACATGAAGTCCATTATCAAAGGTGAATTTCATATTCCTTACATGTGTTTATCACAGAATCTTGAGATTCATCATTTATGCTAATTTATGCAAATTCCAAATCAGCTATCATGCTATTTCTCCATATTTCTCAATGGCTTTTAATTCCATTTGTTTTATCTTATGTGGATGGGTTGAAGTACGAAACTTCTACTCAGAATTTTGAAAGTGATTCAGCAAATTCAAGCAAATTTATGTAAAACTCACACAAAGACTGTTACTCTTTTATTTTCTCATACGATTTTGATTCTGTTTGTATTACTTGGTAGGGGTTGCTTGGGCTTTCCAAATCTCTTACACAGAAATTTGAAATTACTTATGCTAATTAATAAAAATTAATTAAAACTCACAGACAATTATACTGCATTTCTCAAATGATATTGATCGGTTTGTTATATCTGATGGGGCTCGTGTAGAATTATGTAATTCATTAGTCATGCTAATGTAAGCAGATTTTTCATAAGTAATGAAAAATCATGAAAAATGCTTTATTTCTGACTGATTTTGATTCTGTTCATTTTAACTGGCAAGAGTTGGTTAGGGATGCTAAGTTATGCATATTCAAATCACACCCCCCAAAATTATACAGTTTGTATGAAAGCTAGTCGAATTTACATTTTTTGAAACGAGACATTTTTTGTCATAATAGATCACTTAGAAATTAGCACCATCCCTGAGAATTACACTTTTGGCAGGGACATAAATTATGCATCATAGAATTTACTGATTCTCTTGTTGTGTTACTATTATTATCAGTATTGTTACATTCCTGCCAAGTGGGTCCATTCAAAATCTTGCAAATTAAACTACTTCCTCAGTTTTTGGTCAATCCTCATGAAATTTGGCACATACATTGGTTTTGGGATGAAGATGTGCAAGACATACTGATTGAATGTATTAGATGCTCTGTTGCCATGGTAATTGCATATTATGGTGATACATCAGAAATTTCTTCACACAAGCTGTATTGATAGGGCTGGGATAATAAAGGTAAATGACATGATTTGGGATGGTCCTCAACTTGGGGTGAAACTATTCTAGCATCAAGTAAACTGCAAGGATTCTACTGTGAAAATTGTGTAGTCAAAAAATTACTTGTCCTAAAACAACTTCCATCAGTATGCCTTGTGACAGACAAATCTGTTGTGTAGGTTTCTATGGGATCTATTTCTATTGGAGCTTGAGAGAAACAAAATGTTAGTATGTTCACGCTTGATTCGGCTCAAGTAAACAAATTCAAGATAAATCCTTCCAGCCAGGCATATCCATTAATATATCTTTCAACCAGTTTGGTTCGAGAAGAACTTTTTATCTCTCCTAATCATGTTACTGCCCTTTAATCCACTTCAGTGATAGTTCTAGTTATATTGATTTTGATCTTGTCTTCCCTTCCCCAGCCACCAGTCTGTGTTTCAACGAGAAGGCCATCTACACCCAGGAGGTGCTGGCGGTGGTCATGCAGAAGCTGATGGAGCAGAGTCCCCTGCCCACCCTCTTACTGAGAACCATCATACAGTCACTGTCCATGTACCCTCAGTTAAAGGGTTTCATCATGAACATTCTGCTGCGGCTCATCGGCAAGCAGGTCTGGAAGATGCCCAAGCTGTGGGAGGGCTTCGTCAAATGTTGTGAGGTGAGACATTTATTAATTCATTCGTTATACGAGGGTATGCTGAAAAGTTCATAGCCTGACTAAGAAGGAGTTATGCTACAGTAATGAAATTAGTCATACATTAAATTCAACCTTTTCTGATACTAAATGCATTATTTCTTGTCAGATATCTTTTCTCTTTTTTCTTTAAAAAAAAATGTTTATATTGGTTGAGGTTTCTGAAAATTGTCATATTTTGGGCAGATTTTTAATGGCAGAGACTTGCCCTTCTGAAAAGGGGTCATCTTTCAGGGCTCTTTTCAGGCTCTTCTTGAGACTTTTTCCAATCTCTCTGCAACATATTAACCCAATAACTTTATGAAGTTGTATTTTTAATAGTGGTAACCACATTTGGGGGGGAACTTTCAACGTTTCAAGTCCTGAAAACGGTGACCCATGTCTGGGAAGGCAAGTCTTTGCCATCACAAATCTGCCAAAAATGACAATTTTTAGATATATCAACTGTCAATGTAAAATCATTTTAAACACAAACACAAGAAAAGATGTCTGAAAAAACGAAACAATGAAGTTAGTATCAGAAAAGGTTGAATTTAGTGCATGACTAGTTTAGTTGCTGTAGCATAACTTCTTCTTAGTCAGGCTATGAACTTTTCAGCCTACCCTCGTACATCCCGTGTGACTTATTTTCATGTCTCTGCACCTCTGGTAGGTACCAAGGCATGTTTTGGAATAGACCGTCCAGCCTTCTGTGTGGCCTGTGTCCTTAATATTCTTGTTACTGTGATAACTTAAGAATTCTCCCTATCGCATATAGCACTCCGGATCTGAACGCATGTGGCGCTCTAATTTTTTTACCCTTAATTCTTGGGAAATAAACTTCCGGTTTATGCACGCGCGATACACATCAAACGCTTAAGTACTCGTGGATCGTGTAAAAATCTTTCTTAAAATCTCATAAATGACATTTTTTTAAAGTCCATCTTTCATATAACAACCCTTTCATTTACGTTGTGAACGGCACCATCGGTTCCTCACACACCGGCGTTCGCATTCCGACTCGGCGTGTGCGTGGTAACATTCCTTCCTCTCTCATACATGTACATTTGCGGCTTTCCTGGCGAGAGTTTTGAGTACTTTCCCTTGTCTACTGGTCGTAGGAACATTTCTTTCGAGAAAGTTGCCACACAGATATTCTCCAAAATTGTTCACCAGATCAATCCATGTTTGATTGGGTATAAGGCATCAATATTACGAATTTGACAAAGTTCGAAATGATGTGTTCTGTGCGTGTGACTGTACAATTAACCTGAACCGGAAGTATGCATCCCAAGAGCTATCGATCAGATATCGGTATCGCGAGGTAATATTGCTTGGTATCGGCTATATGCGATAGGGAGAATTGCTATTAAATCAGATTCTAATGAAACTTTGGTCAAGTATGTACCATGATGCAACAATGATGAGATTTTTGTGTTGACAAGTCAGAGGTCACATACATTTTACCTGTCTGATTTTGGCTCATTACTGCAATAATTGAACACACAACAACGCTTATTAGATTTAATTGAAATTTGGGTCATGTATTTCCTATAATGCATCAATAAGCTGATTTGATTTTAGATTCAAAGGTCAGTGGTCACAGGGCATTGTGTTTATCTGATTTCACCTCATTACTATGATAAATTAGGAACTGCTGTTCAGATTGGGTACATACATTTCAGTTCAAATACAAGTATTAGTTCAAGTTGTTGAATGATGAAGAACTTGAATATTAGCATGGGAGTGCACAGGCATAATCGTGTAGAGTTACTAGTACAACATAACCTATTTCATGAAATTACTATTCAAACGTATCTGTATCTGTATACTTCACAGCGGACCACCCCGCAGTCATTCCAGGTGTTGTTGCAACTACCACCACCCCAACTCACCACTGTCTTCGACATGAGCGGGGACATGAGGCTGCGACTCTTGACACATGTACAATCATTCACCCCACATCAGGTAAGCGAAACTGATGTCCCTGGAATCTTGGTTGCGTAATCATGGTGGGCCATTGTCATGTTGCTAGTGTGATATTCCATTACGTATAGATATGCACACTTGTCGGTTATCTTTAGTAAGCTCAATACTGCAGAATATATTGGTAGAAGTATGTGGAAATGGAAGATAATATCTTGTCACATGTGAATTTGTGGTTTTGTTTGTTGGATTGGTTCCAGTTTTATTGTAGAATTTTCAAAAAAACAGTAATAAATGTATTTTCTCGTAGCCTAAGTTATGCAAAAGGACATTTAGATATACATTGATATTACCCACATTGACCCAAATGACAGAACAGCATGGAGGAATGCCATCAAAGAAATGTAATGTCCAACCCCACAGAGTGGGAAAAACGGACTTTCAATGATGACGATGATGATTGAAATATTAGAAATATGTTATTGAGATATGATAATCAACTGTGTTGGAAACATAGCAGTAACAATGGTTCATGTTTTTAAAGCCCAAGTTAACTTTTGGGGATTTTTTTTATTTGAAAGCTTTATGCCTAAAGGTCATATCACACCAATAACAGATTCTGAATGTCTTTCATTAAAAACTAGAGCAGTTCGACGGCGCGCAGTCGATGGGTATGCCTCCGCAGCCTGCACTCCCATCCAATTGATGTAGTTTGAAAAGCTTCAAGTTACCATGGTAGCAAGACCAATTAGATGAATAAGGATAATGATAAGCCCATGTGACCTTTGACCAATTTACAGTAAAATCCAATTCAAGCCGCTCTCAAGTTATCGCGGTAACTGAAGCCCAAATCAGACATATTTAAGGCCCGGTGACCTTTGACCTCTGACCTTTCAACTCCAAAATCGAATCAGTAAATTGGTGCCTCATAATACATACTTCACCCAAATAACATAAAAATCTGACAGGCCGTTTTCAAGTTATCATGGTAACGAGCCCAAATCAGACATATTTTAGGCTCGGTGACCTTTGACCTTTGACCTTTCAGCTCCAAAATCTATTCAGTTCATTGGTGCCTCATAATACATACTTTCACCCAAATTACATGACAATCCGACCAGCCGCTCTCAAGTTATCGCGGTAACGAGCCCAAATCAGACATATTTAAGGCCCGGTGACCTTTGACCTTTGACCTTTCAGCTCCAAAATCTAATCAGTTCATTGGTGCCTCATAATACATACTTGGTCCAAGTTACATCACAATCCGACCAGCCGC
>JZLH01S0611408.1:1089-19461 GCA_001188425.1 Eucidaris tribuloides
GAAGCTATGACTCTAAGATCTCATATGTATGATGGATAGGATATAGTATTGAATTGTGCTCAGTTTCAGGATGTTTCACCGTTTAGCGCATTTTGGGGCGGTGGTTTGCAAAAGAGATCTACAGGCTTTAAACTGACGCGCGTGGACCAAATAATGTTCTTGGCAGCAAGAAATTGCCTTTCAGTTATTACATTATAACATTATTACATTATCGAGGGAAACATTACGATATTGTTGAGTGTACTTTGAGAATAAAGGTGAAGCTTCAAATAATTTGATGGAAATAAAGTACACTGCATACATGCATTGATAATATAAATTTCATCCGTATCAAACTTAAAAAAATAAACAGAAAATCAATTATCAACACTCGATCTGACACACAGTGACTTAATTGCATGTTCTTACATTACAAAGGTGTTGCCGCTATGCCGTAGAGAAGTAATTAAATAACATCCGGTGCCCTCAAAGGGAAAAGGAAAAAACTCACATTCTTTAATAACAGAAGTACATAATCCGAAAAAAAGTGCAGTACATAAGCGAGTAATGATGTACGTGTCTCCAACTTACCGCCAAAGGAGAGAAAGGACAGAAGAGAGGTTATTCTTCTTCGGCTCTTACACACTCTGGGCACACACACGTGCGCGCGCGCACACACACACACACACACACACTCACATACGCGTACAGACACACGCAAGCACACACATGCATGCACACGCTTACCATTCATCTGCAATAATAAGAATGTGAAGAAGTAATTTGTCAGCTGATCTTGTTTGCTTTAGTCATTAAAGGGAGGGTGTCTCTTTTGCATGCCTATACATATTAACATTGAGTAGATATCATGGTATATAAAAAAAAAATATTTGAAACTCAGTTTGAGTAGAATTGTACTGTCTGCAAGACTTTGATTTCAATTATTGTCTCGTAAATAGAGTCAAAAATCCTTTCAAGGAGCTTGCAGGTGGGGATTTTCCAAATTCTATGTAATTACTGATATTCAGATTTCACAAACATGTCCTTTAATAGCCTAATGGCACGAGTGATATTTTGCTGTGCTGCGGGAGGTGTGCAAATGAGATTCACTACCTGTAAACTCGTTCTTTTTAGAGGAATTTTCTGCTAGTTTATTATTTTTTTATACTTTGCGTATAACATAAATGCACTTATACACTATTTTCGGGAGGTCCCGCATAATAATTATTCATTGCACAGATCCTTTGATCAAATTCGGAAACATATAGTTTAGCACAGTTTTAAAGTTTGACAAAACATCAACACCAAGTCAACTTACCTGTCAGTGAAAGTCAAGTTCAAGGACTTTTTATTTCGTCTGGTGATGACGATGCGGTCGTAGTTTGTCACTGCTGGATGATGAACGTTTACAATAATTAAATACAAAATGAATGAATGAATCAATCAATCAATCAATCAATCAATGAATCAATCAATCAATCAATCAATCAATCGATCGATCAATCAATCAATCAATCAATCAATCAATAGATTGATCAATCAATCAATCAATCAATCGATCGATCGATCAATCAATCAATCAATCAATCGATTGATCAATCAATCAATCAATCAATCAATCAATCAATCAATCAATCAATTGCAATGTTACACCTGATATTATCAAGCAGAGTCCTATCTTGAATTCCTTCAAGCGAAGATATAAACGCAATTTATTCGACAACTATAAAGGGCAATAAAGAACATGATTTCTTGCTCGATAAGGAATGTCATTGTGTGAATGTAAATGTATCAAATAGGGGAGGGTGAGGGTGGGAAGGGGTTTTGTTGATCTTATGTGGGGGTGTGCATGTGTTTGCTTTCTCTTTCGAGTTATTGCCATAGAATCATAATTAATTCAATAAGTTTCAGAATACAGTATAATTGTTTAATATTTCAAGGGGATCTTCTTTAAAATAAGGCTACCCTCCTTTCTTGTGTTCCCCTTCACTTTCATTATTTGTAAATTATCCGTAATCCGTATGTCTTTTTAATGATTTTTTTCTATGTTTTATATGTTCTGTTGTTTTATGTGAACATATCTGTCTTTATTTGTATCGTAAATTTTCTCAAGAAATTGATAAACAAACTTTTAAAAATATATTTGAATAGTGTTTTGACAGCATTACTTGGATTGCCTTGTTTAGAGGTGTAATTTGAATTCTTGCTCGTCCCATTAGGCAAATTTCGGAATTTATTTTTCTTGTCACATCACCAAGGAGATCAGATTGCCCCTCTCCCCCCCCCCCATTTTTAAATCGTTTGCCACTTTTGCAGGTGGAATGTCAAAAAGTTGACATTAGATTAATTGGTAATACAATAATACAGTAAAGGTTGTCGTCCTGTATAACGATATTGGAATGGTATTGTGCGATCGCTGTAACAATATACCATCTTCCCTTTACAAGCTGAATTTATTTTGAGGGGATGATAATTACAATTATTCTTTTCATATTGTACTTTCAAATTGTACTTTCCATATTGCGGTATTGTAAATGGTAATTTTTTCTACAGATGTTACTTAGGCACACTGGCTATTTTTTAGTGTCTCTTGAAAAAAGGTGAAGGAAAAAATAATTATTCTGATTGCTCAGTTCAATTGTATGATTGTGCACAAATGCAACATTAGCGGGTAAAGGGGTGAATAAAAGAGTGAGATCCTTTTATAGAATTGTGGATATAAAAAAATAAGTAAAAAAGCATTTGCAACTTTATCCTGAAGGCAACAGAAGGAATCAGAGTAAAGAAAATTGTCATAAAGGTATTGAAAGCAGTTCTGCCCTGAACGACTGGTGCTCGTGAGCTTTGTAAAGGTGTAATTGACTGAATGACGAAGTCATCGAGTCAAAATCTTTACAAAAGATAATTCAATGAAAATATCAAATCAACCACTTTGCTGCTCACCAATATTCTCAAAAAGCTTTACGGCCGAAAGAGCCATTCAGGCTGAAAGGTTAACAATGGAGCAATATCAAGGTATTGTACAGGGAGCTAATTTACCGCCTAAGTAATTACGTGAGGCAAAAACGTATTTCGATTGTTTGATGCTTGAAAGGACTAATCGTTCACAAGCTTTAGAAAAGGTCCTTTGATGGCAGTAATTTTTTTAAGGTAATAAATATCGGAGCATGATTTCTGTCACTCACGAAAAGATACATTGAGAAAGATGAAGCGTCCCTTGTAATAAAATAAATTCTATTCGTTTTAATAGTCGTATTTTTTTTTATCAATTTGTTTGATTTTGCATTCCGTAGAACTGCAGTTGTCAGTAGACTCGATCATTCGTTTGGTCGATCAATTGATTGATCGATGAAAGCTCGATCGATGAAAGCTCGATCGATGGGTTGGATAATTGCTTCCTTGCTAACTTTCTTCTGCTCAGGGGCGTCGATCCCAGGGTCGATCCTGGGGTGGCAAGGGGGCAGTCGCACCCCAATGAAAATATAGGGGGGGGCATATCGATTCGCCCCCGTAATGTTGACAAGTTGATCAATTTGTAGTATGTAATCTAATGATATGTTTAAGAAGCATTGGAAAGCACTATAAAACCTTTAAACTTTGCATAAAAATACTATTAAGCAAACACAATTTGAATTTTTTTCCGCGCATCTTGCGCGGAAACTTCTATATTGCCAATTAGCGCGCGAAGCGCGACGAAGATGTTTAGCATTTGTTCACTTTTGCCGCCCCAATCCGAAAAATGGATCGACGCCCCTACTTCTGCTATTGATTTAACAGATTTGGTTGAATGGACCACATAACATTTGTCATGAATAGACGGGTAGTTTACATCGATAATTCCTTACCAATCGGGTTATTTTCATCGGTCGGTGGGTTGGTTTGTTGATTATTTGTTTGCTTCGTGCATTGATTAGACATTGTTCGGGTCACTGTGACATGTTCGATATTAGATAGAGCGGTTAAAATTGATAATGTTGAATATCAAAGACTCGAAGTACCTCACGCGTTGGTAATAGCCGAAATAGAAACGACGTTTCTTCATATTTTTTTTTTTATTGTGCCTTCAGTCACCGAAACTCAACAAGTGGGGACGGGGTTCTATATCGTTAAAAACTTGAGGGGGGGGGTGATCCATCAGGCTTTCGAAAGGCTGAAGTTGTACGAGTGTTTCACATTCATTATCAGTAACCGACAACTCCATAAGTGTATATAGGTGTGTGGTGAAGGGGTTTCACGAACTTTTCCCGTTAAAACAACCCATCGGTGTGGATTGAGTGTTCTGAATTCTGCATTGTACAGATAATAGTTGTTAATACACCCCTTATAAAAAGAGGGGTGCCAGCCGCACCACCCACAGATCCCGGGGAGGGGGGTGTCAGGAAAGACGTTGGTCATGATTAGGGGGCTACTTATACGAAGTAGTATCATGGTTTGAAACTTGATGTTAGGTGTCAATATTTCATCACCGGGATCGCAGGTAGTTCGAAAGACAATTAGTTGAAAAAATATAGCAGAAAATTGTGGTAAACCGTTATGCCTGTTTTTGTTTTGTTAGTTTGTTATGTTTTTGTTTTTGTTTGTTTGTTTCTCCTTGTTGTTGTTGTTGTTGTTTTTACTTCTCACATTGATTTGCACCAAACCTGTAAAAAAAAAACCTGTTGGTACCCCTTTTTGTAAAATCCCGGATCCACCCCATCTCATACATTTCGCGTGTTTTACACTACGATGAGTGATCTACTTGACAAAGTACAGTTTGATAAATTGATATAGGACATAAAAACATGATATATCTGGGGAAAAACAATTATTAGGTAAAAGAATATTAAGGACATTAATCACTGGTCGGTATGCATGTAGGCACTAGTTCATTAGAATACGAGTTCATCATGGTACAAAAAAATAATAAATCTTACGTTTGGTCACGTACAATCACTCCACACACACATACAAGCATGAAGTTCACATACACTGTCAACTCATCTCAGTTTAAAATAAATCAATGCAAAATTTCCTATTTTTAAGATAACGACTTTTAATTCGATTGACGTCTCCATTTTTTATCTTTACAATAGCGTTTCACAGACAATTCACAATATTGTGCATTATTTGATTACGTACAGTTCCCTTTTTCTTGCTGTCGCCACATAGAAATAAGCTTGTTTTGCCATCATTTTACACATACAATTGTTACTTGCAAATCGGCGTTTTCGCTGACTTGAACGACTGGTTACACGAGACGAAGCCGCTTAATGAGCAAAGAACAAGACAAGTTGACTACTTTAATTGTATATTCTGTATGTCAACATAACACTTATAATTATTGTGAAACTTTTAAAAGAATTATTCTACAGTCCTATGTGGTTAACAACGGCAGTGACATATTGAATTAAATTGCATTTATTTATTTCCACTTCATTCAAAAACATGATACAAAAGAGAGATATATGCGAACTAATAATTGACAAGCAAAAATACATGAACAAACCCAATACGTATACATAGAACACACGAACATTACAACTGAAACAAAAAAACGGTCACATAATGAAACTGAGAGTGGTTGAGCCAACATAGGTAATTAACCTTTCACGGTGGACTCCAAAGATACATTGATGTTTCAACTGTAACTGACTTAACACAAAGCAAGAACAAACTGTGCAAGCAGGCAAGATTTGGCAAGATAAAGTTCACAATATACACAGCTTGATTTTATACTTTCTTTTAAAGGCAGATAGTGATGAAGAATTTTGGATGTTTGCTGACAGATTATTCCAGATTTTGAGTCCAATTAATTCAATAGAATCTCTAGAAACTTTGTACTTTCATAAAAATATATATGGAAATTTTGTGATTGCCTTGTGTTATGCGAGTGAATTTTACAATAATACTTGATACATATTTAATATGAATCGATATAAAACTAGAAGTTAGTTGGTGTATAGTATTAGTCCCCCCCCCCCCCCCAGGACAACGATGTGACGATTTCAAGAAACAGATTGAGGTTTAAAGGCAGTGGATCTCATTTGCAAACATCCCTGCAGACCAGGAAAAGATAACTCATGCCCTTAGGCTATTGATGAAGGACATGTCTGTGAAATCTGGGGGTCAGTGATTGTCTAGAATTTGAAATATGCAAAAGAAAAACAATAGCCTTTTAGTGTACGTTCTATGGTAGGATTTTTTTTCTCGCGAGAAAAAATTCAAATCTGAGTCTAAGGGTCACTATAATTCCACTAGAACTGAGTTTCTAGCTCCTATATTTTGCTAAAGGTTCCCAGATGGCATTTTCTTCTAAATGCCATTTTATTTACACAATGTTAATTTTTAGGCATGCAAAAGAGATCCCCTGCCTTTAATGGGTGATAAAAAACAAAAATTATGACGGAAAAAAGCAATTTAAATAAGGTGCCGAAGGGGTTACCCGACAGTTGCTCCGACGACAGTTGTCCTGGTAAAAACATCTTAGAAGACACAGATGTGGGGTAGGGTTTCCACTGGGTTTTCAGTTCGGAATCAATATTATGGTTAGGGTGGGATTAAGGTTAGGCTTAGAATTGAGATTGGGGTTAGTGTTTGGAATAATTGTCACCGGAGCAAATTCCATGGAACTGTCGATGAGCATCTGCTTTTATCAAATCAATTCGATCATCAATTAATATTTCCATGTAAATTGTTTTCATTTTTCAAAAGTTTTTCGGGCTTGAATTGGGTTGCAAAAATTTTGAACAAATACTCGAAGAACTCAAGCTCATTTTGACTGAAAATGGTACCTCGTTTTGTTGCTTAATGAGCAAATAAACTGAAGGCGCAGAAAACCTCTGAAAAAACTGAATTTTGTTGTCACAAACTAATTTTAACAGTTTCTGCAAGAGTACTTCTAAATAGCTTGGGAAAAACTAGAAATCTTTGTTCGTAAAAGTAGGGTTTTTTGTGTGTGGTGAGTTTTGATTCTAACAAGCATGATCAAATGCATAAAACTGGTAAGTGTGCCAATTATTTTAGAAGTGCCGTGATGGAATTTAATTTGCAGTGCAGCTACCCCCACACAGCCGCGCTTGCAGACCGTACGCCAGTGAATTCAGCACTACATTACTGTTACATTTCCTAAAACTATCCAACACCGTTCTCCAAGTGAAGTCTCAATTTTAAACTCGTTTCCTTGAGCATAGCAGGACGTTGATGACCCCATGTCGAATGCGTGGGCTGCCTAACGCGTAGCAAAGAGGATTCACGACGAAACTCATGTGGGTGACTGTGATAACTCCCTGGAGATGGATGGGTAGTAAAAATGACAAAACAAGAGCAAAATAAAAGAGGGTGAATCCTTTGTAAATGAATTATTCTACCGAACTACAGGCTGCAGCTCTCTCCCTCTCTCTAAAATGTGTAAACAAAATCTTGCATTTTTCCTACCATATTTTATTTCCCCCCTCCCCTAATATAGTATACACTGCGCCTAGAGTAATCTGCGTGCTTATGGCGGATTAGTCGCAATACAAATTAAATATGTATTATTATTATTAATACCTGTCAACGGTTTCCTGGAAAGAATCTGTCATTACTGAATCTTAAACCGCGTTTAAAAAAAAAAAATCTGTTTTATCTTTGCAAATGAGATATGCTTTGAATAAACTATTGCGCTGTTGTTGAATTCGGGGAAATTGAATTGGCCGTATTTGATGAACGATTAATCGTCCAAATTTCTTTCTCAATCTTTCTCAATCTGCAGAAAAATATGTGATACAACGTCATTCGCCATTTTTTCATATTCGTATTTTTTTTGGTAGTTGTTGTCCATTTATTCTGTCTTTGTATACCCAGAATCAAAATGTCACTGCAAAACAGTTCTGATTTTCTCCACGAAGGGTTACTTTTATAGTAACTATGCTTTTATGATGGATTCCCTGTCCTTTCGAATGTGGCTTTTGAACTGACCATTGTACCCCTTGGAAGAGAAGATCGTTTAAATCCCAAAGTTTTAGAATTATAAAGAAACTGCAAATCCTCGTTCATGTAGCCCTTCACCTTTTCGGGTTTTTTTCCCCATTGCATCTGCGCTTTCCTCTGTTCTTTCCAAGTAATATTCATAACGACTAAATCCACATCAATTCCATTCGAAAATTTCGTCGCGTCAGCGCAAGAACGCCCTTAGACGCGCTTGATTAAAAAAACTGTCAGTGCAGAAAGGCCCTTACCGGGCCCTCATGGAACGTGCGCGTCATTGCGCAAAGGCCGCAACGGAACACGCGCATGACCGCAGTAGAATGCCGTTAGTATACACGCGCACATGTTCCTGTAAGGGCCTTTCTGTACTGACGCGCGTGTTCCATAAGGGCCTTTCTGCACTGACGTGCGTGTTCCATAAGTAGTCCAGTCAAAATATGAAAAAAAATGGGTCAACCCAAAACAAATTGCAACAGAAACGAAACCACTTGCATTTAACATGGAAGAGCTACCAAAACAACATACTAAAAGTCCCCGAAAATCCGAGTGGTGGATCAATGCCTAATTTGCATAAATTCAAAATGGCCGCCGTTGAACCTATATATGCCCATATCTCGGGACCTGAAACCCGTAGAAAGTAAATTTTGGTGTCTATACCCATGTTTTCAAGGTCAAGGAACCCAAATATGATATCATTTTAAACTTTTAAGCATTCTAATGTTATCATTTGCATTAATTTGCATATGAATTAATTCAAAATGGCCGCCATGTAGCCCATTTCAGTGTGTGTTTGACATATAACCATATCTAAGTGCATTCTTGTGTCTGAGATCATGTGTTTTGATGTGGAAGAACGGATTGTATAATCATTCATAGTTTTAAAGCAGTTACCTCTATACCTAATTTGCATAAACAAGCAATATAAATTATATATTAAAAATGGCACACATTGGGCACACCTGGCTGTAGGCTGTAACTTACAATATAAAATCGGTAGCTTTGTGATGTCAAGAATGTATTTTGTTTTCAAGTTTCTTGTATATAATTATTACTTCAGTAACTTAAACTACTGTCTATGCATATATCCATAATGTTAAACTTGTTATTAAACTGAGTCGTTTTCATAATGTTTTAATACAATAACGTGTGTGTCCTTGAGGTTGACAGATGAAATTGGCAATGGCAGACAGGAAACTCTCGCTGGCTTGTGTCCTGCTGGGTGAAGAGATAAGGACTTAGGCCAGGGGATTAAAATCTGAGTTACACAATGAGGGATTAAGATTTTACTGCCAGATAAACAATGTAACTGTCCCACATCAGCTGTTAATCACAAAAACAGATGTTGAGAGCTGTCAAAAGCTTTCAATCACAGTGGAAAATGCAAAGGAATACAACTTTTTAGCAATCATAATTTCGTTATTCCCCATTGTATTTTGATGCTTAAAGTGTCTTTTTGATATACCGTGTAACAACAAACAGGATGGTGCTAGCCAAACAATATATTTCTAAAATTTCTGAATCATTTTGACCAAACTATCCTACCAGCTGGAACATATTTATGACCTGTCATGTAAGGTCACGAGATGGCCTTGGCATGTCTTTCAAGGTCACAGAGCTTCCCACATCTTAGTATCTAGTAATTCAGAATCTTTGAGTTGACACTTTACTAGCATCATGTTAATACCAGAAACTGCACGTAGTAGTTTAAACTTATACATAAAACTTATGTTAACTTCATCACAAAGACATTAGAATATGAGTGAGACGTGATTTGGCCAATCATCTTCAGCTTCGTTTTATCCAATTTGAACCCGGAAGGAATGAGATAAACTTTGACGGTGAGTAATGAAAGACATTTCACATGATTTCTTTTCAGTTGAACTGTGTATAATAGTTTGTTAATAGACAAAGATTTAATGTGGAATGGTGCCTGTATCTCTAGCATTAGTAGTTGTTTTGTAGTCTAGACTACCTTAATCTTGCCTCACTATAGCTCAAAACAAGACGACATACAACACAAAACAGATATTCATGAATGGAGCTTTCATCTCAGTGTTTTTGTAGTCAAGAATAAAGACAATGTTTTTAATCTTAGTCCTAATCTCAGACAAGGACTAAGCACACCTAGCCTATAAAAATATAAGCTAATGTTTACAAAATATGATACTTTGTGTACTGGGACATTGCACCTGACGGGACTGTCATCAGTGCGTCACTTGCACGTCATCAAAATTTAGATTAACAAATCAATTTTTTAATCATTCAAACTAAATTTCTAGCTGCAGAACTTTGATCTCGTCTTTCACTAATTTCATGTATGAATTCAGCTGCTCTTCTCTAGTCGTAATAACACACTACATTGTTAAATTCGTTCTTGTACTTATGTCTTCTTAACCATCAGAATGCTGCTATGGCGGAATCAAATTGTGCCATCTGTCGTCAAAAAATACAACACAATGAAGATAGCGCTACTCTCACTCAGAGAGGATGTGGCGGGATCAAAAGAGCAAGTGAGGAGAGAGGGGTTGACATAATCACTGTTCCTGGACAGAAAGTTCATAAGAAATGCAGGCGTGATCACACTCGTCCAAGCAGTATAGCAGCAGAGAGGCGCAAAGATGATTTTGAAGCTGGATGTTCAGAGAAACACGACTTACGGTCTTCAGGGATCCGGTTTCAATACAAAGAACACTGTTTGTTCTGCGGTAATGGAGATAAATTTGATGGGAGGAAAGCTTACTATAAACTGGTACCCGTCAAAACATTTGACTTTCAAACATCTGTGAAAGAAACATGTGCCAAAAGAAGTGACGAGTGGGCCCAGAAAGTCAAAGCTAGATAGGACATGTATCAATGACCTCCATGCAGCTGATGCTGTGTACCATCAAGCATGCAGCATAAATTTCAGAACTCATAAACAAATTCCTCAGAAATTTCAAGGGGAAGATAAGACATCAAAGAGACCTAAACTAGGGAGGCCACGAGATGACCTCCAGGCAGAGGCATTCAGGAAAGTTGTTGAATACTTGGAGGAAAATGATGAGGAACCAACTACGGTACATGACCTTGTGAGACAAATGGGTGATTTCTTGAATGACACTGATGTTCAGGCTTATAGCTTTCCGCACATGAAACAACAGCTTCAGAAGCAGCTTGGTGATAAGATCATCTTTACAGAAGTCAATGGTAAACCAAATGTAGTCACTTTCTGGAGCACTGCTCAAAGCATAATCAGTGACTTCCATTCAAACCAGGCGAACCCACAGAGCTGCGAGGAAGAGAAAGTCAAAATCATAGAGACTGCAGCAAAGTTAATCAAAAGTGACATGAAATCTATGACACAGTCCAAAGAGTTCTATCCAACGTGTGATGAAATGGCTTCAGTGCACAATGGTATCTCTTTTCTACCAGCTTCTCTGAAGATCTTCCTCGAAAGTCTCTTTTCAAGCAGAGACAGATCCCAGAAAGTGGCGTCTCTTGGTCAAGCAGTCTTCCAAGCCACTCGCCCACGAGCAATAATAGCACCACTCCAGATTGGATTGGGAGTCCAGCTGCATCACCACTTTGCCTCAAAGTTTCTTATCGATACTTTACACAGACATGGTTTCTCCTCCAGTTACCAAGAGGTCACATCATATGAGCGAAGTGCAGCAGTCAACAGTAGCACAGAAGTTCAAAATGTGCAGCAAGAAAACTTTGTTCAATATTCCGCAGACAATGTTGATCACAATATCTGCACGCTTGATGGCCACAACACATTTCATGGAATGGGGATGATTGCTACTGTAACACCAGGCACGTTTGGCACCAAACCTATCCCAAGAGTAAATGTGACTGCGCAAGATATCGCAGCCGCTGGTCGGATAGAACTGAAAACCTTCATCCCCAAATGGGATGGTCTAAAACATGTACGCTTTGAGAAGCTACTAGATCCTTTCGTTGAAGATATTGCTGCGAATGCAGACTTCCTCTGGAACATCTTGTTGCCTTTACGGTCACGTCCTCTTTGGTCAGGCATGATGCAGTTCATTCACAAGGGTGACTACCCCGGAAAGTCATCAATTGAGTTTCTTCCCATGATTGACCTAGATCCAAGTGATATGACCTGTCTACACTCAACAATGCTCTTTGTCACGTCACATGCAAGACAGTGCAAAGTCACACCTATCTTGACATTTGATCAACCACTTTGGTGGAAAGCTATGACAATTCAGGAGAGTGTGTCTGAAGACAGCGAGATCAAAGACATTGTTCTCAGGATGGGAGGGTTCCATACACAGATGAGCTTCCTTGGTGCAATAGGACACTTGATGGGTGGTTCAGGCCTGAAAGAAGTGATTGAATGTGTATACGCCAGCAACACAGTCACACACATACTTAGTGGCAAGGCAGTTTCAAGAGCTGTGCGTGCTCACCTTCTTGTAGCTGGAGTTCTTTATGCCATGCTAATGTCACAAGCATTTGGCATTACACCGCTTCCCAATGATGAAACAGATGATGCAAATGAAAGTAGCCCTACAGAAGTATCATCTAGTACAAGTGATCTCCCAAGTACATCGACCTCTGTGCAAGCATCATGTGATAAACCTACATTCATTGCTCCAGTATCAGACTCTCTCCAAAAGGATGATCATCCAGAAAGTGTTGACGATGTGTCCCAAGAAGCATTGCTATGTCCGTCAAATGTGGAGAGTACACTCGAAATGGAAGGTGATGAGCAACTGGATAATGATGGAAGACCTACCCAACAGTCACTGCATTTGTTAACAGCAAATTCTGGTATTCTTGATGATGCTCAAAAGCTGTATGATGACTTGATGGCCCAGTCAATCACAGCAGAATGTCTACATGACTCACAGGTGCTATCTAACTTAAATGAAAGACTGAAACGACAGAAAGAATCATTGTAAAGCAGTCGTAGCGCTAAACTGTGGTTACAATACTTGGACATGGTGGCAATTCTACAAAAATTCATCAGAGCTGAACGCACTGGGAATTGGAAACTTCATCTCAAGTCAATGTATGACATGATTCCTTTTCTGGCAGCCGCAGGACATATAAACTACACACGATCCCTTTATGTCTATCTACAAAAGATGGAAAAGTTGGAGAAAGAGCACCCGGAAGTGTATCAGCGCTTTCAAGATGGCTTTCATGTAGGACGAAGGTCAGATCGATACTGGGCTGGTCTTTCGGCAGATTTGCTTATTGAACAAGCCTTGATGAGGAGCATAAAAACTACTGGAGGATTAACACGAGGTCGTGGTATGGGAGAGACTCAACGGTTGGTTTGGCTGTTGTCTTCAAAGGCCTGCTCAGAAGTAAACTTGGCTATGCAGGAGTTCACGACGGTGTTCTATGCAACAAGTGAACAGCATGACAATACAGAAGGACACCAGATGTTACAGAAGCACAAAGATATGTCAAGTTCAAGGCAGAGAAAGGACATGTCAGACACTAGAGCAATTCTGAACTTTCTGGAACCCAGGAATCCCTTCCAAGGAGACCATGCACTTCGGAACATTGTGACTGGTGTGACAGCTGATTCTACTGTGAATGCAGACACTGCGAAAGACGTGGGGGAGAAAATTTTGAATGGCATGACGGGGAAGTGCGTCACAGAGTATACATTCAGACGAAAATGCCAAGCTGTGACACTGAACGAAAACACATCAGTGAAGACAAAAGATGGAACCATCCAAATCGATCCCCAGCTACTATTTCAGAGACTCATAAGTTTAGGAACACAACAGAACAATCTCATGGAGACATTTGCATATGAACTTTGTAGCTATCCTCCAGCACTCTTCGAGAATAAGTTCACCACACGACTGGCAAACAAATCACAATTGGCTGATGCACTGTGGAGTATCATGTCTCAAGGAGTGTCAGTTCCAGCAGGAGAAGTTCAGTACGTCCTGGATGGGGGAGCACTACTACACAGGATCATCTGGAACAAAGGCTCTTCGTATGATGACATCTGCAAACAATATGTCTCTTACGTAGAGAAAGACTATGGTAAACCAACAGTGGTATTCGATGGCTACATGAGCGGGCCAAGTACGAAAGATTCAACACAAAGACGAAGAGCTGGATTACGTGTCGGTGTGCCTGTACAAGTGTCCGGAGCAATGATATTCAATGGGAAGAAGCAGGACTTCCTCTCCAGCAAGGAAAACAAGCAGAAATTCATCACATTGCTCGCTGAACATCTTAGACAAAGTGGATGTTCAGTAAAGCATGCTCCTGCAGATGCCGACCTACTTATTGTGCAAACAGCCATCTCCATCGCTGAGGAAACAAGTACCTCGACTGTTCTAGTTGCAGACGATACAGACATTCTTGTTCTGCTTTGCTTTCATTCAAGTGCAAAGATACAAAACCTGTTTCTTCGACCTGAACCTCGACATGGCGCAAAGAAGGAACCACGATGCTGGGATGTATCAGCTCTGATATCTTCACTTGGTCCACAGGTTTGCAACAACATCCTCTTTGTGCATGCTATCCTTGGCTGTGATACGACATCTCACATACGCGGCTTTGGGAAGGGAGTTGCACTGAAGCATCTTCAGACTGATAAGAACTTCCAGAAACACGCAGACATTTTTGGAAATCCAAACAGTACCAAGGCCGACATCAGATTTGCTGGCGAAACGGCAGTCGTTTCTCTGTACAAAGGGAAACCAGATGATAAATTAGATACTCTCCGTTTCCAACGCTTTCAGGAGAAAGTAAGCACGTGTAAAGTGTATATAAAACCTGAGGTCCTCCCACCAACGTCAGCAGCAGCTTTTTGCCACAGCCAGCGTGTGTACCTACAAGTCCAGCAGTGGAAGGGAAATAACATGCAGCCATTGGATTGGGGATGGTATGAGAAAGACGGCGAGTATCTTCCAGTTACGACGGACAAGGCTGCTGCTCCAGATGAACTCCTCAAGATAGTACGCTGTAACTGCAGGACAGGCTGCAGGAACAGGCAGTGTACTTGCAGGGCCAATGGACTCGACTGCTCATATGGATGTGGGGTGTGTAGAGGTGCTTGTAAAAATGTCACTTCATCATATGAAGAATCAGAAGATGCTGCCCTAAATGATGAATCGGAATAAAAAACCTTCCTGGAAAGACACAGGTGCACTAGTACATATATGAACAATAACAAACATAAGAATTGTGACTGGAAATGTCACAATTAGCCCCCAGGAACAGAGTAATGTGAGTGCGCAATATTTTCTGATTAGTAAGAAATTTTATTTGTATTATTTTCATTTTCCCTATTTTTGCAGAAGAGATTATACATCTTTAAACATTGTACTATTGCAAGTCAGAAATTATGAAACCACTATGAATCACGATGTCGATTTTTCAGAAAGTCACTGAATGACACTGCACGGAAAAAAAAAACTTCTGTATGAATTTCCACGCTCATGTGACTTACGGATGTCTTTTTCTTGGTGAGCATACCCTTCCTTGCAAAAAGGATTGCAATAGATAAACGTATGTATTACACATAAAGGCAGTTTATCACATGTGCGAAGAAGATGATTTAATCAATTTCTGGTACAAGATTTAAGATTTCAAATTTGGTGTACATAAAGCACAATTTGGTAGCAAACCGAGGTTAAAGGTAAATGAAAATCGGTTGTGTTGGATACCATTTCCAGTTGTTTAATTTTCAGAGGCTTCATCTCAGAAAATGTGTGGATGTATTACAGTATGCAAATTTATGCAAATTAATGATATGTTTAAGACTATGATAGTACTGGAATGACGTTCGTTGCCCTTAATGATGGATATAAAAAACCCTACAATTACTGTTCTTCAGGATACTGAAAATATAAGCTTAATTATTTTGATACAGCTTATATGTTTTATTATAATATTACATGGTAATCATATGAATACATTTATATGCAATTTTATGCAAATTTTCAGTTACTAATATCTGAAAGTTATATATGCTATTATTACATAGCAATGATTCTCAACATTGACAACATGACCCAAGACACAAAATTAAGCATTTATGGACGTAGTGGGCATTGACAGGCCATATGGCGGTCATTTTTGTATGCATTTATATGCAAATTTATGCAAATAATGTATATTAACATGTTTGAAGCTATTAATGATATCATATTTGTGTTCCTTGACCTTAAAAACATGGGTATAGACACCAAAATGTACTTTCTACGGGTTTCAGGTCCCGAGATATGGGCATAAATAGGTTTGATGGCGGCCATTTTGAATTTATGCAAATTAGGCATTGATCCACCACTCGGATTTTCGGGGACTTTTAGTATGTTGTTTTGGTAGCTCTTCCAGGTTAAATGCAAGTGGTTTCGTTTCTGTTGCAATTTGTTTTGGGTTATTTCATATTTTGACTGGACTAAAGGGCCTTTCTGCACTGACGCGCGTGTTCCATAAGGGCCTTTCTGCACTGACGGGTTTTTTTTAATCAAGCGCGTCTAAGGGCGTTCTTGCAGTGACGCGACGATTTATGATCATTATCAATAAATAGGGTCTGCAGCAAGCAAAATGGCCCGTATTCTGAGGTCAAGTTCAACTACCTCCAGTGTAACTATAGACTTGAGTTTAGTTGATCTACTAAAACCCGAACTCCGGTCTAAGTCAGGTTTAGTTAGACCGAGGTTTAACTTGAAACAGAGTTCTAAAGCGACATGTTACAACTTCGAATATTTATCGATTCGAAATCGGATAATTAAACCACAGTTAGACCGAAAGTTTATTTTAACTTGACTTCAGAACAAGGGCCATAACACATTTTTATTCTTATTTTTTTTAGTTTATCATTTCTACTAAAACGCTGTGTCTGGAAATCACAATTTTTGTATTACCACTTTAAAGGCAGCGTGTAGTTTTGGCAAATGGCTGAAAGGTTCCTATTTTGAGAAATTGATTAAATTTGAGCTTACACAGTGATATCTGTTCGTGATTTAAAAATCAATGTATGTCGTTTGAAGCAATGTTCGGGTATATTGATATTGTTCTCTGATGCCTGGTGTGACAGTTTATGAAAGAGTGATTGAACATTTGTCTAATCGATTAAAATCAACCTTTGGGTTTATCTCCATGACGTCATTTTTGAATAAGACAAATATGTTTTTACTGGCTTGAATCAAGGAAATATTTGCGGATGCGTGTCCCACTAAATATATATCAGTCGAAATCGATTTTGGCCAAAATGACCTAATCAACACTACCAAAAATTGATCAAGTTTGAGTAATTTATACTAATATATTGGTTATTTGATGATCTTTTGGAGTAACGTGAAAGTCGTAATTTTGTAAGGAGAAACAGTTTTATTTATTCAATCTATTGGTTGTGGAAGAATTTCAATTTACCAATTGCTATATGGGGACTTAACTCCCTTTAATAAAACATTTACATTAGTTGTCGCCTTCTCCTGTTTTCGAGAGTTTCGTAATGACATTCGCCGCACCACTAAAGTAGTAGTAGTAGTAGTAGTAGTAGTAGTAGTAGTAGTAGTAGTAGTAGTAGAAGTAATGATAGTAGAATAGTAGTAGTATTATAATCATTATCATCATCAAGGTTATTTTTTATGACTATGATGAATAGTTCATTACGTTATGGCTATCAAATTAAAAAAATAACCGGTAATTTTAATTTGAAATTTCAACCGTAGAATCCCTGTTTTTGGATATCACATGTATACTCCATACTATATTCAAGAGATAAAGACGGAACTACAGCAAAAAAAGCTATGGTAGACCTCCAAGCAAGATGGAGACGGCGGATGTTGCTTGCTGAAAACTGAAGTCAAAATTCTCTGTTTCGGTCATGGATATTAATAAATTCATGGTCGATTAACGGTTAGTCTGCGTTTTACTGTTGAAAAAGAAACAATATTACTACGGTGGATGGCCCAACCGGAATGCAGTATCCACACAGTATGTTGTGCTGAGGTGATAAGGAACGGTAGGCCTGACAAGAGGAGCACCAAATAGATGAGTGTGAGTGTGCGTTCGGCTTGCTTGTTGCTTTCACCTTTTCCTTTCGAGATGTTTTTACTTTTTGGCAACCTGCTGCTGTTGCTCCGTGTCCGACCAAAAGTTTCTGTCGACGCTTTGGAAATCTGTTGGCTTTTCTTATCGAAATCACCGTTCTCTTCGAGGCTCGTTGTTCCATTCGATTCCACATTTGAATCTAGGAGATGAAAAGTTGAGACAATTTTATAGTATTTTCGGTATTAATTCAGCATTAAATTGCAAAATATGCTCATGTCCAATTATTCAATAACAACTTTTGGTCTGTGTCTTGTATTTTTTTTTTTTTTTTTTTTTACATTTACAATGAATTATTTCAAAATGTTTTATTTTATAAACATTGTGAAATTCATTTTGCTTCCTTTCACGGTTTGATGTGAACATGAATAAATTAAATTGGTTTGAATTATTTCCTTCTCGTCG
>JZLH01S0611418.1:1211-8711 GCA_001188425.1 Eucidaris tribuloides
AATTGTTTTGTTTGTTTGCTTTGTTTTTTGTATAGATTTTTAAAGGCAAGTCACTCTGACGTCAAGTTGTTTAAATAAGCGCAGAATAATGAGAGAACATGTCAGTGGAAAGTTTGGCCGAAAATCCACCAAAAGAATAGCCAGAGTTATGGAAGGTTCCCAAAGTTTTTTAACTTTTGTGACTGTGTCACATGCAGCAGCCTTCCCCCATGTGCCATGTAATAAAATTCCATAAAATGCTTTTTCTCAGGAAATTTGAAAATTAATTAAAAATGAGCATTTAAATATTATAATCAGAAACATTATTTCACATAGGCTTCTGTGAAAAAACGCCCCGGGGGGGCCAGTTCAATTTATTGCTGTAACACATTGCGTCGACCAAAAAAAACGCGTTTTAAAGGGGTGTTTTTTCGTTTAAGCCGCGGGGCCGCGCGTGCACCTCTTTAAGGTATCAACAACACACATTCCAAGAAAAAGGGTGGCTTGAAAGACTGCGTCAAACACGGGGTCAAACGTATTAGGGTATGTTTTTTTTCAACGTTTTTTTTTTTTTAAAGACTGCCAGAACGTGTTTAGGTATGTTTTTCCCCCAAGCTTTTGTCTATTTTAAGCTTATTGTTAGCAAGTAGACAAAACTTGTTAGGGGGTATATATTCTGGCGACAAACTTGTTTAGGGAACCAAAAATGTTGCTAAATGAACCCCGCGAAAAACTTGTCTTAGGGGGTTATTTTGCACACAGTAGAAAAACTTGTTTAGGGTGTCTGAAATAATTTGGCATTCACGCATGTGTACAGCATTTATATTTGACTGGCCCTCGGGGAAAAACCCCATCTCAATCTATTCATGAACCATTAAAAAACGGTCAATTTATGGGGAAATTTTATATTACATGACGAGTATTGATAGGGAGTGCTCGCATGTGACGTCACAAGAATTGAAACTTTGAACCTTCATATACTCTGTTATTCTCTTGGTGTATTTTCGCCAACACTTTTTCACTAATATGTTTCTACTCATTATTCTTGGGCTTTAATCACAACAACTTGACGTCCAGACGGTGACCTTGCCTTTAAGAGAATGGCGGTGGGCGATAAGGGATTATTCAAGGGCAAATGGGTGAGATGGAGATATGGTTGGGGGGTGGGAGGCAGAGGTAATTCCAATATCAAAAATAATGACTACATGTACATGTGCCAGTTTACAATCGTGCCCACTCCCCGTCCGCCCATCTTTGTTCAAAATATGCTGGTTATGCCACTGAAAAACATATTGTAACACTAACATGCAATCAATTTGTGTGGCAAAAGTACATTGGAAGTTTCTCATGGACGCCACACAAAAATACTAAAAAAAGTGGAATCCAGGCTCACAGAAGTTCGCCCTTTAAATGCGAAAGCAGAAAACTGTCAGGGAAAATACATTAAAGTGTTCGTGAACAATGGGACAAAATTTAATTTAAGTTATTTGATGTTAAAGGCCTGTTAAAGGTCTTATAAAGGTACAGTTTCCCTCTAATTAAAATTAATGTCAAGCTTTTGACATTTACATATAGTGTTAACGCTGAAACGCTATTCTCCTGTCCGCTGACCTCCAACCCCCCCCCCCCCCCCCCGAGCATATTTTCATTAATTTAATTAAAAAAATAAAATAAATAAAGACATTTCAGGAATCTGTTATTGCGTGTGATATGACCATTGGGCATATCATAAACCTTTCAAATAAAAGAAAATCGCAAAACTTAACTTGCGCTTTTAAAATAGTATCCCATGGCTACCCCCTCCGCCCCCCCCCCGACCAAAAACCAACAAAAAAAAAGACTTTAAAACAGTATCCCATGCTCAACATGCAGAAATTTCTTTTCCAACAAATTAATTTCTATCTCTTTTGCAGCAAATCATCATTTTTTTATCAAAATGTTGTGAATATTGATGAAGTTACAGAAATTTTGTAAACTGTATAGATTTCTAGTCAATTCATACACGTATCACCAAAGTAGCCAATAGAAAATGTAGGCCTACATGTACATGCACAGTTTTCCCATTTCACAAGTATTCAGAGAAAATGTTAAATTTGTATGAAAATATCCAACGTACGCCCAAGGGTACAGTATGGTGGATCAAGTGAGGGCTGTCCACACATATCAAAGGTACATGACATGATTGGTGGTGGACCTACACTTGGGGTGACACTATTCTAGAATCAAGTAACCTGTGCAAGGAATCTACAGTGAAAATTTGGTAGTCAAAAGTTTTATATTCGTTCTAAAATACCTTCCATCAGTATGCCTTGTGACAGACAAATCTGTTGTGTAGCTTTCTATGGGATCTATTTCAATCAGGGCTCAAGAGAAACAAAATGATAGTATGTTAAAATAATAATGATAATAATAATAACTTCTTATTTACCCAGGGTAGCCACTTCAGTCACAAGACTGCTCTACCAGCCAACCCTGCATAACATAAATGTTATTATTACCCTTCTCTTGTTCTAGAATGCCCAGCGCCTGGCTAGAAAGCAGAAGGTACCATTTTTAAAAAGTCTTTGGTGTGACCCGGCCGGGGCTCGAACCCGCAACCTTCCGGACCAGAAGCGGACGCTCTACCACTAGTGTTGCACGACTTCAGCATTTTAGAGAGTCGACTAGTCGCCCACCAATAGTCGCGACTCCGACTATTAGTCGAGTATCGGTGTTCAACGTCTTAATGTGTTCAAGATTGGTGGTGTGGGGTGCATGGGTGTCGCAGTCGGAGTCGCAGTAGTGAGTGCAACGTATACGGCAACACATGTATGATAGCATTGCACAATTATAGGCTGATCCAAGTACATTTTGGCAGTTCTGTTTGATGATAGATTATGGCCGATTTACAATGAAAAACGTAAAGGGAAAGACTAAAGAGTCAAAAGATCAAGCAGCCGTACACATACACAATGCCATCATTTGCCATGACACAATGATTGGTAGTTCTGTTCAATTTTATGTCTTTTGACTCAGTTTTTAATACAAATTAGCATGTGATAAAAAGTCGACTATTGCGTTCCGATAGTCGGAGTCGCGACTCCGTGTAGGCAGTCGCGACTACGACTTTTCGCGACTAAGTCGTGCAACACTATCTACCACTGAGCCAACTCGCCTGGTATTATGTTCATGCTTGATTCAGCTTAAGTAAACAAATTCAAAGTAAATACGTCCCGCCAGAAGATACACTCCAGCTCTAGTGTATCCATTGATATATCTTTCAACCAGTTTGGTTCAAGAGGCATTTTTTTACTTCTCCCAATCATGTCACTGCCCTTTAAGTAACAGTATAAAATACCAAACTGTTTACAAGCTTCTCAATTTTACAAGCTCGTGACAAATTCACAAATCACAGTCATCATAATGTATGTAAGTAAGCAATTACTCGACACATACATGTAGTTAAATGCTCCAGAAACAAACTATTTTAAGGCTTAAACAGGATAGGAAGTAGCTAAGATCTTAATCTGAATGTTATTACAAGAGATCTAAATTCCTAGGGCTTCAGATGTCTTCTCAATAAATTGAATTAGGAAACGGCAAATAATTACTTCCTATTTGAAGTGTCGAAACATAATTGCAGGCCCCTCATTCCTATCATCTATCTTTTTTCCTCATAATACATACTTGCATATACGGTAATTTGAATAGTTTTGCTTTGAGAACCACTGTCAAATTTGCAAAAATATTTTACAATTTGTCAGTTTTCAATAACAATTTTCAATTATATTTCTTAAAATACAAAATACAAATTTTTGTTCAAAACCTCCCAAGAGTTCATATTACCACAAATTTTGTTAAAGGCATTGTATAACAATGTTTCCAGTTTAAAAAATCTGAGCTGCATGATTCTCCATGCTACCAGTGTCTCTGATACGGTCTAAAAATGAATCCCTGAAAAAATTGCACTTGAAAACGATCATTGTGCTTTGAAAAAGTGAACAATCATTGAGAGACCATTCCAGCTTTCCCCCATAGACTGCTGTGTTGCAGAATTTCCTATCGGTCCAGAATATTTACTGTGCCAATTTGTATCTGCACATATCTTACGAGTGACAGCATAACTGTCCGAACTTTTGTGTTCTAGGGTATTCATTTGTCCATTCAAACACCGTCAGATATGTCAGATAGCAAAGTTCAACAATTTTTTAAACGGGTCTTTCACAGTGTTATATGGCATCTTTAAGGCCAAAGTTTTTTGTTTTTGGGGTTTTTTTGCATTCTACTATCCTTGAAGCACATCACCCATAGTGTGCTGTATTATTCAGATTATTTCCAAAATTGGTTAATCTACACGTACCATATAAACCAAGTGGTTTTCCGTTTAACGTTGAACAATATGTGAAAATGCTTTTCCTGTAACATTATTCACTGAAAAAGAAATGCCAACAAGCTAGTATTTTATCTTTTTCGTGCTGGAAGAGTTTAGTGAAATTTTGCTTGTTTTTAAAGGCAAGGTTCACCCTAACATCAAGTTGGTTTTAATCGAAGCAGAACTATAAGAGAAACACATTAATGAAAGTTTGGCGAAAATCCACCAAAGAATAACAGAGTTATGAAGTTTCGAGGTTTTAAATTTATGATGTCACATGCGAGCAGCTCCCCATATGTCATGTAATATGAATTCCATAAATTGCCATTATTTTTAAAGGTTCATGATAATTGAATGGGTTTTTTTTTCATAGAAGCGTGTATGAAATAATGTTTCTGATAAGATGTTGAATGCACAGGTAAAATCATTTTCAAATTTCTGAGAAAACTGTACTTTCATGAAATCATATCACATAACATATGGGGAGCTGCTCGCATGTGACGTCACAAATTTAAAAGTTTGAAGTTCCATAACTCTGTTATTCTTTGGTGGATTTTCGCCAAACTTTCATTTATATGTTTCTCTCATTGTTCTGCTTTTATTAAAGCCAAGTTCATGTCAGGGTGAACCTTACCTTTAATTTGTCAGACAGATAAGTAGGCCAGACAACTACACAAGGCATAATGCAACCTCAGTATCTAGCCACAGCCACGGCATGCACACACTGTCCAAAGGACTCCAAACCCAGTACAGTACAAATACCCCTAAACAAGAAAAGTAAAAACCAAAAGAGCGTATTTGCAGGTTTTAATACTTCCACGCTACTATCAGCAAGTGCAAAATGTGCAAAAATTCCCACACTTGTGAAATATTCTTTAAAAGTTTATAATACTACTGCACTTGAGGTAATTGATTTCTGTAATTGCCCCCATCACTTTCTAGTAGAAACAAGTACTTTCTAAATTTATTTATTCAATTAATGTTTTATTCAATCAAAATCTGTTTATGGATTGCTTTGAACAGTGGATATAATAACACAACCCATGTAAAATTGATAAATACATGTACCATGTACATTGGGAAATTACACAAATTCCTCGAAAACTCTTGAAATAAAATATACCATCAAGGCAACAGTTGGATAAATCAAAGATTTATTTGAGTCATACGAGTATTTGTAGTTTCTATTATTTTAACAGTGCCCACCCCCTCCCCCCCCCCAAAAAAAAAAAAATAAGTAAATAAATGAATAAATAAAAATCTGAGTGCCGGTGACAACAAATATTCAACTTGATCTTGACATAGCTATGTACATGCAGATTGAATCGAGATGCGTATGCGTAAGAGTGAGCAGCGTGCAGGTCTGAAAAAGTCATTACGGGCGGTCTTCAGTCTTGTGGTTTCAGTGAGTCAACAATACGCGTTGACAGTCTCGTCAGTCGGGGAGGAGCGGGTTGGGGCTTGCCATGTAAACCTCATTTGCTTCTCGGTCCCGACGTGATGATAGGTCCGTGAGGGGTCCGTTTATTGACATGTCGGCCCATGGTGTGCAAGATGGGTGAATGAAACTTGGGATCGGCATGGATACCATTATGCTAAAACTAGAGCAGTTCGACTGCGCGCAGTCAATGGGTATGCCTCCGCAGTCCACACTCCCATCCAATTGATGTAATTTGAAAAGCTTCAAGTTACCATGGTAGTAAAACCAATTAGATGAATAAGCATCAGCCTATGTGACCCTTGACCAAGTTACAGTAAAATCCAATTTAACTCTTTACACGCGGTATTCGCATCCATGCACTCCCTGCAGCGTGCGGGATCCGCAATTTTCAAACCGGCTCAAACGTAGAAACGATTGTATCAACCTAATTACACGATTGTTCTCCGATACTAGCAGTAATCTCTTGTAATTGTTTGACATTCTCAAGTACGGGGTGGTATTATGTCTAGATTCTTAAGGAACCAGAAAATCGCGCTAAACTGCAATCAGGCATCGTTATACACATAAGCGCAAGGATTAGACACATAAGTTAACTTTGAAAGTACTTTAAAAGCCGTCATATACATAAGCAATGCGCCTATTACTGATAATGCGCTTCATCACTCTTTATTTGTGACTGCATGCTCTTCATGAACTTGTAAGTTGTAACAAGTCAGGTTTTTTTGTTGTATAATTTGTGGTTTACCCTCTTGTATTATTTGAATGGAGTTGTATATTTTCCAGCAGGAAACTTAGAACTACATGTATGTTGGCTACAATTAGCCATTACTTTACAAAATTCAGATACATGTATATTTCCAAACACCCTTTATGCATTTAGAAGGTCTGTAAAATGTACTTCAACTTTGCTGTACGACATTTTTCCTAAAAACCTTGTTGTGCAAAGTTATTGCTAGTTGAAGACAGTTAGTTATTTCCTTTCCCGCTACTGAGCGCTCTTTGAAATTAACTCCGCACGCACGGTATTCAGGGTCCCGCGCACAAAGAGTTAAGCAGTTCTTAAATTATCGTGACAATGAGCTCAATTCGAACATGAGGCCTTGTGACCTTTGACCTCTCAACTCCAAAATCGAATCGGTAAATTGGTGCCTTATATTAGATACTTCTCCTAAGTTACATCAAAATTGGAAGAAAAGTCATACTCAAGTTATCACAGTAATGAGCCCAAATCAGACATATTTAAGGCCCGGTGACCTTTGACCTTTGATCTTCCAGCTCCAAAATCTAATCAGTTTATTGGTGCCTCATAATACATACTTCACCCACGTTACATGAAAATCCAACTGGCTGTTCTCAAGTTATCGCAGTAATGAGCCCAAATCAGACATATATCAGGCCTGGTGACCTTTGACCTTTGAGCTCCAAAATCTAATCAGTTCATTGGTGCTGTATAATACATACTTCACCCAAGTTACATCAAAATCCAACACACCATTCTTAACGACACTATATAACACTGTGGAAGACCCGTTTAAAAAATTGTCGAACTTTGCTATCTGACATATCTGATGTCAGTGTTTGAATGGACAAATAAACACCCTAGAACACAAAAGTTTGGAAAGTTATGCTGTCACTTATACAATATGTGCAGATACAAATTGGCACATTAATTTTATATCGGGCGATAGGAAATTCCGCAACAACAGCAGTCTATGGAGAAAAGCTGGAA
>JZLH01S0611422.1:7324-23996 GCA_001188425.1 Eucidaris tribuloides
CGCGGAGTGTTGTACTTTAGCAGAATAGCATGCCTGGTTTTCACTCGCAGCGACGGCTGCAGCAGCAGCCGTGCGCACACTACCGACGCCGATGCCGGGGTAGCCCTCCGGCGTCATTATTTATGCCTGGATGTACACTGTATTTCCAATCAAAATTGTATCTTGAGTGTTAACACATTTTTGGACAGAACCTGCTAATTGTGGTTACAAAATTGATTGCTTGTACTGTTAAAGGAATGTATGTTGTTGAACTGGCTGAAATTGTGTTGCAACTTGCATTTGTTATGCTAATCTGCTAAGTTGAAGATGAACTTAGAGTGGGTGGTGCGGGTGACTTGCGCTTGGTAAAATAATTGGTGATGAATTAATGCTATTGTGTATGTTGAGCTTGAAAGGTGTCTGGTGTAGTGGTGTGAAATGACTTGCGCTTGGGTGTATGTGTCGAGTTGTTCATGAATGCATTTCGGTAGTGGGATGAAGTTGATTGTGTTGGGTTGAAATGAATGGTGATGAATTGGATTAAATTAATCCAGCAAGTGCCCCCATTTAGGTTGAAAGTACACACAGGGCAATTCTAAAGCAATTGCCAATTTAATCCCTGGTCCATTAACACATCCACATTAGTTCCAATCTTGGGGACGAGAATAGTTAATAAAAGCACAGGTTCGCACAACTGTTTGTGGGAGCAAGTATCCTTGCAACGTGCCTTTGTTTTCTGTGATTACATTCAAACACCTAAAAAGTTCTGAAATTTCATTTTGAGTTGTAATATTCACTTTGGTGTTTGATATTGGTATCGTTGAATAGCCTGTCGATTTTTTCTTTACAAAGACACCTCATTTGCTTGCTTTGTGTATTCATGGAATGTGCAGAACATTTTAAAAGGGGCCAAGTCAAATGTGAAGAGCTGTCTAAATGAACATTAATCGTCACCAGTTTCAGTGTCTTTTCGTATTGAAGAGTAATGATGCTGGGAATATTTTTTTACTGAAGTGCCAGTGTGGTGGTGTTTTTCTGGTTTATGCTTGGAAAATTAGATTTGACATAAGTGATTAATCATGAAAATTTTTGTGTGTATCTGGTTCGAAAAACATTCGCATAAGTAGCGGAACCATATTTATACGTCGATCACAGTATTGAATTAATGTTTACAAAGCAAATTATAAAGCAAGCAATACTACAGTATCTCATTTCTCTATTTGTGAACAATTCAATATCAAAAACAAGTTAAATTCTCCTGAACATACCAGAAACGCATCTTGTGTGCTCGTGCATGTCCCAATTCAATTCATGCATCATGTTACGAAAATAAGTATTTTTGCATTGACAATAATGGATGATTTTGCATCTTGACATGACTCAGCTCCGCTACCGGTCTTTGTACATATTTCCATATTGCTTAAACTATTAAGAATGTGTAATCATTATAAAGTGGGAATAAACAGCTATTAACGCATACCAATATTCAAGTATTGCTACCATAATAACGAGAAAGATATCGAATGCTCAAAATTTTGAGTTGCGCGAACTTTTTTTGAGTTTACACGTGTCGAATTTTCCACTTTAATAAATCTTTTATGGACCCAAGAAGAGGAGATAAAATTCACACGCCCTGAATGATATAAGCACAAACAATATCTGGTAAAAAATTTCAACCAATCTGATAAGTCCTATACGGCTGCCTATGGGGGTTTTATTCAGATTTTCATTGAAACTTCTGCTTCGCGGGCCATGAATGAAGCCCAATTTTTGAATCGTCTTTTCTTCCTCCTTTCCGTGAAACTGCACCTTCCAAAATCTTTTTCATCTAATCACTTTTTTTGATTCGTTAGGATGCGTCAATATTTGGATCATTATATATCATTCTAAAGTTAGAACCTACTCTTTAAAACTATCGTAAAAAGGTGAAAATTCATTTGCGTCAACTTTTTGGGTTTCGAGCTGGGCGCGCACATATTGGCTGAACGCCGCGGAACATGGGCCTGACTCATCGTGATGGTAGGATGGTGGAACGCCTGCAAAGAATCTGCAGTCTGATGATACAATATAGGAAAGAAAATTTCAAGACTTTGATTGTAGAAATGAAGCTTAAGCATCAAAAATACTTCCAGGCAACTCGTAATAACAACAAGACTGTTGATATTCACCGCATGCGGATCGTGCAATGGTACTTTATGATACACTATACCCAAGGAGGGTACCAAGAAAAAATTATCACTAGGATTCCCGGGTTATTAACTGTAACTCAAATTTCCGTTTTGGCCCAAATTGCCGGGAAATGCAAGGAAAATAAAACACTGCGTAACCGCATTTCGTCTCAACTTGCGATGACTTCTCCGGATGTCACCAGCTGTCATTTTTTGTGTTAGATTGATTTGTCTTATCACCGCAGTGACTGGATTCTTGGAGATTATGTTTTAAGTTGTCGTTTGATTCTGACATTAATAGACACGCCATTACTAATCCGCAAGGCAAGGATAGTAACAAATTTTAGGGGTATCTGTAGCATACGTAAATTACAGTACGCGGGACTAACCACCCCAGGTAGGATTGATAAGGCTCATTTATACACCAACAAATTTGCTTCGAATGCTGTTATAGTATGTCAATTTAATGTACAATAGAATACATAATAATATGGCGAAACAAATGAAAAGAAAACACACTTACCGATTCGGATCCTGACGCCATTTTGCGGAATTTTGGTAGCCGTTTCCTCGCGATCAATGTCATGTTACGTGTAACGTAAGGCAGCTGGCGTCACGTACAAGCGCCACGAATTTTAAACCGCAAATGTAATGTCGCGTGGGAGTAACACTCCCATGTAAGGACTCCTTCTGATGGCTACTGGCATAGGGTACCGATGAAAAAAAATGTTTTCTATTGCCAGCTGCGGGTATTATACATTTCCTAACTATAATTCATTTAGTATGGTAAATGGCTATAATTCAAATATTATACAGATGTATACGCATAAACACGCACGTGGCACACACAGCAGGACACAACACACACACGTTTTGGCATATCCGATCGATGACGTCACTTTTGGTGTAATGTTTATATGCGCGCGCACACGTTTGTCCCAAACACGTTTATGTATTTAAAGCCACTGGCTATTACATTACAAGTTAAAACTAATGTGAGCTATCATATATCCTGCGACGCTCCAAGTGTCTCGATAAGGATAAAAATGGAAGCTCCTGAAAAAAATTGTATTTCAAACATGCATTTATTTAGTGCTTTAAAAGTGAAAATCGTAAGTTGACCGGATTCACTGCCCTAGGTCATCCATAGACTTACGTGTGGTGGATCAATAGTAAATATTTTTTTACTCACCCGAGTAATAATGTTTATTCACTCATATCTTGCCAGTGGCGCATTTTTAGATTTTTCAAAACTTTTAATTCTAAGTATGTTATTTTGGCTATCTCTAATCTTCATCTACTCTCTTTGTAGCTCTGATAGAATATATTCTATCTTCCTTTCTTTACATCTTTGTTTGTTTTATTCTGAATGCTCCACAACTTGTTTAGTTCCTTATTACTTCAACTGCGTAGACTTTACATACAATTTTTTGTCAGTACCTATAACTAGAACATGATAATGCACCAGGTTGAAACGATGCATATTTGCCGTGTTGAAAATAACAGCTTTGAACTTAATCAGTGAAAACAGGGTTTTCGTCGATATTTTTCTGCTTAAGCCAATAGTGATATTCAGAGGTATTACCTTGCAACACTGTATCCTCGCAAATATCGTTTGACTGGTGAATAAAATGGCTCTCCTCAATTCAATGTCCCCCACCACCTACCCCCCCCTGCGTCAATAATAGTTATTAAACCTTGGGCGCTAATATTGCAACTATGTACAATCTTACCAATTAAATTGAACAATCGTGATAATTGTTTTCTTCCTGTCACCTCTGTACAGGGACACTAAAAATGCATGTGTGCCAAGCAACATCTACAGCCATTTACAAAATACCATATTCACATACTGTAATAAGGAAGCAATTCAAAAGTAGAAGGGAAGTTACGTTTGTCATGCTTTTATAGTATGTCATAACGCGACACACAGAACACACACAAACACACACACAACACACATAATGCACACACACACAATACACACACACACACACACACACACACAGTCACACACACACACACACACACAAAAACACACACGCACACACACACACACACACCACAACACACACCACACACACACACAGCACACACACACACACACACAACACACACACACACACACAAACACACACAACACACACACACACACACACACGACACACACACGAAACTAGCATTGAATCCACTTCAACAATACGTAGTGGCCTCCGATTCCACCGAGTCGAAGGTCACTCTGTCATTGTCTGTTGGGGAACACATACGCAATCCATCATACTTGTATTCCGTGCTAACCGGTATAAGCAGTGCATATTAGGCGTCATAAGAGTATAGTTTATATATAGATTTAATCTGATAATATTACATAATATATAATTTTTTACATAATTCCTATGCGGTTATTATTTTAATTATTTCTGCTAACACTTATGATACTGTCCACTGTGACCATTCTTATTTGAATTAATGAGCAGGCGCTTGACCACTCTTACCTGTCATTAACGGGTTTTTCTTCATTATTTGTGGAAGTCATTTTGCAGGTGGTGGTTACCGTTTTTTATAAAAGTTGTCCTTAATAATTCCCTTTGCGGTTTATTTTGATTACATGTATTTCGCAAAAACACATAGGACATGCCATGTAACCTCATCAGTATATTAATAAGCATCCACTTGATTCTTCTTCATCCGCTTCATTATCCGAACCGAATTTTTATTTTAATCTTTTCACAAGCATTAGTATAAATTGCATTTTGACCTTTTTCGGGGTTAATGAATGAGTGCCTGCTAGATCCTCTGTATGTCATTTCTATTATGTCATGAAATCACTTACAGTCTTTGTTGCAGAATGCGTGTATGGTTAACGCTGACCGATCAAGTGTTTTACAAGTTATTAGTTGGCACTTGAGACAAATGCTATATCCGTGTCCTTTGTAATTAATCTGTTAAAACTGAAACAAAACAAAATACTAAATGAAAATTCAAATGGACATGAAGGTGACTTCTAAAGTTGTAATGCCGGTGCCATATTATACAATGTAGTACATCTCAAGACCTAAGGTCAAGTTGAGGTAACGTCTTTCTTCCGTCGAATGTTTCTAATCAGGGGCGGCGCCAGGGTAAAATCTATTAGGAGGGGAGAAAATCTGTCGACGAAATTTTGGCCCAGCCATTTTTTTTTTTACCTGCAAATTACTAGCCAAAAACATCCGACGAGAAGCGGGGAAGGGTGCCGACGAACGACCAAAACCATTTTTGGCCCGCCAATTTTTTTCACCTGCCAAATTACAAGCCAAACATCTTTACTTTTTTTCAAAAATTTAGGGGCAACCGCCCCCACCCCCCCCCGATGGCACCGCCCCGGTGTTTTGATTAGCATGAGTAATTTCTAACTCAAAACCTTACACGATGTTGTATCCATGCATGCGTACCAGTTCTTTCTTCTCTTCTTCTTCTTCACAACATATTTAAACCATAGGTTTGGATGACTCCAGATCTGTTTGTGTATGAACATCATCAATATATTCTAGCTACAACTGTTTACAAATAATTCTCCATCATTATCGATCAATTATCATTATCCTGCCTCTCTCCTCCTCATCAATGGATCCTCGTCTCTTTCTCTCCTCCGTACACCTTCTCTCCTCCACTTCATCCTCATCATATTCATCGAATTTCATCAAGCCGCCATCGATCGTGGTCATCGTTATTAATCAATAGATATTCCACCTAGAGATGATCTTCCCGTAGCCATGAGAAATAGGCATTCTGCGTGTGTAAGTACTGTGATCACAACAAACCATTATTTTGTTTTACTCAACTGCTCGAGTATGATAAATGAATTTATTTATGCATAGGGTTATTAATGTATGTGTAGACACAGAGATCTAAGCATAAATTTGATGATCTTGTCCATTGAGGTACGATCTAACTTCATTATCTGCCATTTGCTATCGTTAGTGGGTTTCTGATAAAATATAGTCTACCATACCATACTGGTGGGAAAAATTGTGCCAAACATAGCTGACATTTATGAACATTTTGTTCAAGTAATACAGCTGTAGATGAAGATGAATGTGATTTTATTTTAGTTGGCTGTTATCTTAATATCTTATGTAAGTCAAGACCTCATTTTACAATTAGCAAATCTGGAAAGACAAGAACCCTTAATACTTTTATGATACTACGTACATTAGAGAGGATTCACCAAGAAGCCTTGAAGATATTTTGTAGTTTAATATTGATGTTATGTAATATTCTGAATGCCAAATCAAGTAGCCATGTTGGGATACTCTCAAGTTCTTCCTTAATACCAGGAGTAATTATTTTGCTAACATACATGTTACTACGTTTGAATTTCATTTAAGAGCTATATAAACTGTGGAAGACACCGTTTTAAAAAAATGTCAAAGCTCTTGCTATCTGGGAATTATTGGTTTTTTCTGGACAGTGTTTTGAATGGACAAATAAAACACCTTAGAACAACAAAAGTTTTGGACAGTTTTGCTGTCATAGTACGAATATGTGCAGATATCAAATTTGGACCATTAATTCTATCGGCGATAGGGAAATCTGCGACAGCAGCAGTCTATGTGGGCGAAAAATAAGAAAAAAAAAATAAAAAGAATCAAAAAAAAAAGCTGGCGATGGTCTCGCAATGATTTTTACTTTTTTAAAGGACTTCCTGATTTTTTTTAAACGTGCAATTTTTTTCAGTGGCCTTCATTTTTTAGACATGATCAAAGATCATGGTATCATTAGGAAATCATGCAGCCTCAGATTTTTTAAACTGGAAACACTGTTTTTACAGTGCCTTTAAGTATTATTGGAGGAACCCCTATCTAAATAAGGATCATCTTTGCCATAGGCGTCATTTTAAAGTGTTTTATCACTTTCATACAATATTTTTGTCTGTTACTGAATATAGAAAATAATCTACAAATTGTTGATCGACATTAATTAAAATCACACAATGACTTTACTGCAAATATGGGTTCTGGTGCACATCTTTACCAGAAGCATAGTTTCATGACATCATGGTTTCATTCAATGATGTACTTATAGTAATCTCTGGATAAGATTATTACCATAAGTAACATGCTCGATTTGGTGCAACATGCAGAAATTCATTGTTCATGTTAATGTGTAGAAAAAAAATGATCAAAGCAGGGTAAAAATAATGAAGTGCATTGATAGACAAAGGCATCAAATAATAGTGAAAATGAACTGTAACAAGACGTAAGACAGATGACAGACACCTCGGGTCATTACAGGGAAAACAATTGAATTCTGGCAAAATCAACAGTGGGCCCGTACACGTGGGAATTCATGTTTGACGACTAAGGTGACTTTAAATGAGTGAGAAGATGTGGTATAGACATATGTGGTTGGTGTGTGGGCTGGTGTGGTTATGTGCAGGTAGTTGTGCCCAAGGGTAGTTAGTGTGCCCCGATGGCGATCGATTTTGGATAGGGTAGTGTGCGATGGTTGGATTAAGTTGGTATGGCAGTGGATGGGTGGATGAGATGTATGGGTACATGTGTACATCGAACGTTGTGAGATTACAGGAAGGGGTGTTGATCGTCTTATATGGACGTCGGTGGGACGAATTGTCGCGCTCCCAGAGACTGTTGGGATAGTGAGTTGTTGATCGAAGGTTGCTGTTATTGGTGAGAGATGCGGAAGAGCGGTGAGTATTATCGAGAAGAGGACAGTGATGCAAAATTTAACTCGATAGTGCGACAGAAGTATTAATTCGAGGAAAACTATCGTAAATAACACGTGATAAGTAATCTGGCAAATCGGACACTTCTGATAATGCACTTGATATTACGTATTGTTTGTTGCCGTGCTACCCAATTAAAAAGTTTGTTCATGTATGTGCATAAATTGTTTGGTGCAGAGCATTTTAAACAATTATTGTGTTACTCAGTGCGAAATCGTGTATGTCAAATATTATAATGTAGAATAGATACCAGAGTTATCTCAGATAGAATGCAGTTTCTAACTAATATCACAAAAGCACTGAGTTACTACAGTGGAATTACTTTCCTATCAATATGTTTTGATTAAATGTGTGTCCTAATAAGTATCATAAGAGAGTCCACTCATTAGTGTATTTGGTCCCATGATTCGACCACTCAAACTCCATATTAATTTCTGCGTCTCATGCGCTCTAAAGACATAGAGGAACATATAGAATATCTAGTTGCGAAAATTTATGTATGGTATTACTCATACAGTTCTTATTAAGGACTATACTCTAACAATAATTTGTAATAACAAATGTTATTATTACCTATTTGCGATGCCGTGGTTGATTAGAGTACAAAATCTCTTATTCAATGATAAGACACTGTTTCATTGCCGTGTGACTTTGATTTGGTTATAAGTAGTTTGATATAATGTTGCTGATTTCCTTTTTTTCAATTTTGTTATTAGACTCTGATGTAATGTTTTAACCAGAAAAAACATACGAGTATGCACACTGCAAGATCCTAATTGATGATTTTGATCATGTTGGGGGTACTTGTGATTCCAATAACCTAATTAAATGATTAGTGATGCATCTTAAATTTTCAAATGTCCAATATATACAGGTGGTAAAAAAGAATGGGGGAATGTTGTGCTATATATGCTTCTGTGTCGCTGTGTGGGTTCAGGATGGGAACCAGAGTTTGATTGAGATATTTGTGTTGCTGTGTGTGTATACTTGGATATATGAAAGAAGGGGTGTTCGATGTGGTGGTGATGATAGAAAAGTAATCCTGAAGAGATTCAGTCACTGTGTGTGTGTGTGCTAGTGAGTGGTTGAATAGCTTGGTGATAAGTGATTCATCTATTTGATATATTGTGTAGGTTGTGTGTGTGATGTTGGCTGAGGTGTCGCTGAGGAATGTTGGTGAACCAAAATGTGTTATAACTGGTGTCCAAGGAGTATATTCATTTGTGTGTATGCTCGATTGGTGTGAGGTGTTGCTGATGGCGTGTGTTGGCGTTGTGTGTTGTGGGATATTTCTAGTGTTAGTTGATTATTTCGAGTTATACCATACGATGTGTGAGTGATTATGTATGTATTGTATGTATGTGTGTCTGGAGAAGTATTACAAATCAATTATGTGCATGTTATTGTGTTGTCTGTGTCTAAGACGTTACACAAGGAATATTGATAAAGTGTTATAGCATGGAGAAGTTAATTGTATACTATCAAAGGAGAAATACAAGAATTAAGCATATAACAATTAATGGGAAAATAGTGCTGTTTTAACCCTCGTAATTTGAAAAGATGCACCAACTACCTATATTAACAAAGCTTATAATACTCCTGTCGGTTTTAGCCACGAAAAGTGGAAAAGCGGGGTCCCAAAGAAAAATGGGGAAAACTAATTTATTAGTTTAATTAGAAAGTGACAAGTAAAATATAGTAGAGTAGGTGGGGTATTAAATCATTAATGTGCGCGGGATAATAAAATATAAAAATATGTAAAGTAGTTGTAAAGAAGTCGAGAGGACAACATATATTAAAATTTTGCTAGGACATTGACAATTAAGAATAAAGCAAAAAATGTAGTTCTCCTCTCAGAACATGTATATTCTGTGTCAGATGGCCCAATTTGCATTCTCGACCCATGATATATGGAATATTATTACCAGCGTGGAGCATGAATTAAACCCTTTGTCATGCATATACAGTTATATATAATAGTCCTGCATGCGACAGTAGGCTCGTTCTGTGATAATCGATCATTCAACACGTTATACAGAGTACCCTAGCTAGGTGAAAACTTTCGCCACTAATTTTTCATGGACAGATTATTTTCACCATGTACATTATATATATAATATCATAACTTTATAAGAAGTGTCACATTATCTTACAGAAATCAAATTTGAGAGAAAACTTAAAGATATAAGCAAAAAATCAAGTGTGATAGAGAGACAAATGCATTAATCAAACTGTTCATCATAGTCACTTTATACATTGACTTTTGATTGTGTTGTATATCTCGACATTAACAAGAAAATCATACGACGTGAGCTCTTTCCAAATGCCGCATTCGTACTTGAATATTGATTGTTCAGCTGTTGAAGATGAGAACTAATTCACACAAAGTAAGAAAAAAGAAATTAATGCGCAATTATAATAAACGACTAGTATATAAATTGAAAAGCATTGAATAATCCATATAGAGACTGTTCATAAAAAGAGGATATTAAGGCTACAATTATACACTAAAGAGTTCATATCTACTGACTACGAAGTCACTTGTTACATGCAAGATGCAGAAACAAAGTTCTTGGAAATGTTTTGACTAACTTGTGAGAGATTATTATAACGCAGGGAAACCTAACAGAACACTTTTATATTTCTAGTGCATATACATGTTGTCTCCTATAAGAGATTCCAAGGATAAACCATTTTTGAAAATTCTAATTCATTCTCCAACCCTTATAAAAGCATATTCGGGCTTATAGTATCTCTAATTTGCGCGCGTTCTAAAAGAAATTAATCAGATAGAAGTCCGAACTAATTTCTATGCTTTTAACGTATAGGTCTCTCACTGCTCTTTTTTTGTATGCTTCTCGAGCACTTACGAAATGTTGCGGTGATTTCTCAGAGCATCCACTGAATAATTTTTCGAGATTCAAGTTTGTTTACGCGCGTCGTTACCGGTTCTCATCCTGTATAACGTGCGAGATTTATAAATTAGAGAACCCCCTAAATCGATTTTAGATGTACAAGACAGAATAGAACATGCGGACTTTCATCGCATATTAGCAGTGCCAATGTAACTGAGTGATCAAGATGACTTACCTAAATTATAACGTACAAATGAACTTGTCAATGCTGTGTCATCTAGAAAGCTTGTTGTGTAACGCTGATTAAGAGTCTAATACCAGGTATCAAGCACCACCAGTGGGTAAACCCCTAAAAATATGTCTGATTTGGGGCGTCTGTTCACGCTCATTAAGATAATTTACTCAGAGTCAACTCGGGCTTGATATCGAGTCTAAACGCATTTCTTTAACATAGGTCACGATGAAGTGTGACCTGAGTATATAATGTATGGTCTTGTTATATAAATTCATCAACTGCGTCTAGTCGACCAAGAAGCTGATTATGATTATATTATCCCGAGTCATCTAAGAACACAGAGAACCTCATACCCAGCAAATCAATCGAGAGAGCGCCTAAAAATAATGTATTGATATTAGATCAACTCGTTTAGTACTACTCTGAAAAATATACTTCTGATGATAGGTCTGAAGTCTTCCAAGGATCAGGCATCGTTTCTCTTTTCTATAATCTTGAAGATGATGAACTAGTCGCTATATTAAGGGTTAGGAGATGAAACAAGCGAAAAGCCCTCATAGATCTTAGATTGTTTTGGAGCACTAGAAAGGGCTCTAATCGTCAGAAGGTCACCGGGCCTAAAATATGATGGCTATAAAAAGAAATATAAGTGTTCGCGTCGTGGTCTCACCACACGTATAATTTGCAGAACCGGTCTAGAGTTAGGATTTCTTGTAACTTGGCGATGAATTAAGTTGAAGTCTATGTCATTTATACAGCTGTCTATTCGCAATGGGAGCTGAAAGGTCCAAACGTCAAAGGTCATCCGGCTAAAATATTTCTGATTTGCGCTCGTTACACGATAACTTTCGAGAACGGCTAGTCGGATTTTGATGTAACTTGGGCTGAAGTATCGTATTATAATGGCGCCAATGAACTTTGACTTTAGATTTTGGAGCTGAAAGATCAAAGGTCACTGGCCTACCATGTAAAATATGTTTGAGTTGGGCTCGTTACGCGATTAACTTGAGATGACGGCAGTCGAATTTTCATGTAAACGTGGGTGAAGTATGTATTATGAAGCACCAATGAACTGATTATATTTCGGAGTTGAAAGGTCAAAGGTCACCGTGGCCTTAAATTATGTCATTTGGGCTCATTACTGTGATAATTGAGTATGACTTGGTCCGATTTGATGTAACTTGGGAGAAAGTACCTAATATAGGCACCAATTTACTGATTCGATTTTTGGAGTTGATAGCTCAGAGGTCAAGGTCACAAGGCCTCATGTCAGAACTTGAGCCCTTATGTGTCGCGATAATTAAGAAAACTGTCTTATTGGATTTTACTGTAAACCTGACAAAGGTCACATGTAGTTATTCATCTCATTGTCTTGCTGATACCATTACGTAACTTGAAGCTTTTCAATTTATTCGGATGAGGAGTGGGCGGACTGGGGAGCATACCATCGGACTGCACGCAGTCGAACTGCTCTAGTTTATTAAAAAAACAGAAGGCTGCAAACCTCTTTCTCGACACTCTCATCGTAACCGGGAATGGAGGAAGGTAGCTGCAACATAAAACATATCCAGGAGACAACTTGAAAGCATTTTTCGCATTCCCAATGCGCTAATTGTTTTTTCAACATGAGAATCCCGTCGTCAATGATGCCAATTATTTCTTTGTTAACACGGGGCAAGAGATTATAACCTGGAAGAAAAACCGCTGATGGTCATTTTTAAACTGGACTCTAATAAAACTCGACAAGGTGCAAAGATGTGCTAGCAGATGTCCGGTGATCCGTCATCACGCTTGTCCGTGACCTGAAAGCAGTGGCATACCTGAGAAGTAAGAACAGGACCTAGCACTGATTTCCGGAATAGCTATCTGCGAAGGATAATGGCCCTTTCTGATCACAACGAGAAACATTTAATATTCACATTATCAAAGCTTTGTAAAATTGCTATACATGCATGTGCGTATTGACATTATCAATGTTTGTAAAGTATTGTGTGTGTGTATGTGGCATGTGTTTATGTGTATGTGTTTTATGTTCGGGTGTATGGTGGAACTATGTGAGTGTGTGCATTGTGTAGTGTCTGTGTGTATGTCATATTAGTGGAGGTGGGAGAGCGTGTGGATGGTGTTGTCGCTATGCTATGTATGTATGTATGTATGCTATGTATGTATGCATGTATGAGAATGTATTAGCATATTATGTATGTAATCTTTGTACATTTGTGTGTGTGTATGGGTGATGGTAGTGTATGTATGTGCTTGTATGTATGTAGCCTGTGTAGTATCTGTGTACCATTTGATGATGATATATGTTTTTTTTTTTATGTATGTGCATGGTTATAGGTGTAGTAGGTGTGTAGGTGTGTATCCTGTGTTACGTCTGCTTAAAGACGGATATATCAAGTTTGTACAAAGTTGAGCAGGATATATTCGGGTACGCACTGGTTTAATTTAAACTCTTCATTGGTTTTTGCTCATTTTGATCATGCCACCCAAGCAGTCCAAGTAGGTTATATGCAATCAAAACACAGGTACACACGGACATGGTATGTTCACTTTCTCTGTCTCTACTTGTGAGGAATTACGTGCAAGGTCTTAGGGTAGGCAGCGATAAAGTTTATTCGAAAATTTGTGCAATTTGCCGTGGAATAATTCAAAAAATGCCCGTCCGCCTGTGTGGTTGCGGATGTAGCAAATCACCCAAGGAAGGCGATATATTTCACAACTTCCCAAAAGACGAGCATATGAAACGGATTTGGACAGCAGAATGAAGATTAACGCGAGCGGACTCTAGGCCCACAAATAGAGACATATTTAATTGGTCTAGGCCTAACGGCCCTGGCCTAGACTAGGTCTTACCGTGGGGTGCGCACTTACAAATTACATATTACATGTCAAACTCAGTCATAGATCATGTATCATACTTCTTTTTCTTGTTGCTTTGTGTTATAATGCCACCAGGCTAGGCCACAATACTAGTGACTAACGTTAGATCTAAACTGTTAATGTAGATCTAACCGACAATAACTCTAGAAGCGTTAGGATCGAGACTTTTTCTTACTACAGTCTAGGTAGACTTATGAACTTCCATTCTGACCACCACCAAATGAATCTATCTTCTCTCTTAAGAATACCCTAGAACACAAAAGATTGGACAGTTATGCTGTCACTAGTACAATATGCAGATACAAATTGGCACATTAATTCTTTATCAGCCGATGGGAAATTCTGCAACAAATGCAGCAGTCTAAGGAGAAAAGCTGGAATGGTCTCTCAATAATTTTCACTTTTTTAAAGCACTTAATGATTGTTTTACACTGCAATTTTTCAGGGCTTCATTTTTAGACATTATCAAAGACACTAGTAGCACGGGGAATCATGTAGCTCAGATTTTTTAAACCGGAAACATTGTTTCACAATGCCTTTAACCTGGCGCCCCCACAGTCTGGTTTACTTCATTATTACAATTTGTCATTATTACAATTTATATTACAATTTGTCATTTGTATCCACCACACAAATACTTTTTTAAAAAAACAAAGTATCTATAATTTTCCCTCGAACTCTATGTGTATAATCATAAAAATACGTACTTATTAACAATTACACTCAATGAAATGATAACGTTAGTGGGCTATGCCCTGACATATTATATTTCAAGGTGCTATTTACGTAGCGAATACATATATTAAGTACACTTCACTTATACCCATATATTTTGATTATTTCAGAAACTAATTTCTCGGGTGTATTATATCAAGTTACACTTTTTGATTTAAAATCACAAATAAATAGGCTTCTGTACATTAAAAAAAGTGTTTTAAACCCATGAACTTCATAAATGCACGTCAGAAGTGCCATAAGGCAGGGTATAATTTACGTAAGTTATGTCATTGCAATAAAATATTAAATCTTCACTTACCCGTAATAATTATTTAAGAAAACCTTTTTTTTAACGTTATGACGTCAAATCATAATGTCTGAATTTTATACTATTAAAGGCACAGTTCCTTTCAGAAGAGTATGTACAGTACAAAAACAAATGTTTAAACCGTGAAAATAAAAAATATGGGCTATAAACTTACGTTTCTACGATAAACCATAATGCGTGAAGTACTGCTGAGTTAATGACAAAACTTCGATGTTGAAAACAGGAAATACATTTTTTTAATTAGAGAAAAACTAGACATTACCAACTTTCAAAGTAAATTATTTCAGTCAGGAGACAAAATTAAAAATAATAGGCAATAATTCACTACTATTGCTGTCATCTATAATTCCAAATTATTAAAGACACTATATAACATTGTTGCAGTCCCATTTAAAAGATTATCAAACTTTGCTATCTGACATATCTGACAATGTTTGTATGGACAAATAAATACCATAGAATGCAAAACTTTGGACAGCTATGCCGTCTCTTGTGACGCATGTAAAAATAAAAATCGGCACTTGAATTGCCGTCAACAGAATTGTCTGTCAACAGCAGTCTATGCGGGAAGCTGGAATGGTCACTCAATGAAAATCACTTAAAATCACTTAGTGATATGTTTGAACTGCAATTTTTTCAGAACTTCATTTTTAGACCTTTTCAGAGACACTGGTAGCATGGGAAATCATGTAAGCTCAGATTTGATGGAACTGGAAACATTATTAACGATGCCTTTAAGAACTGTCATGCTAATAGAAATTGCAGTTTTTCGTATCTACTTGAAAATAAGGAGGTAGTCGGAGTCGTCGCATAATTTTAGACTACCGTCACTTTCTGTTGTAGTTAACGACTTTAAAGAGGCTAATGTTTCAGCCAACACGTCCGGCGTTGCCGTTGGCCGAAAGTTACATATTTCCGTCAAGAAGTCCAAGAGTTTTGACCCTTCCTCGGAGCTGTCATCAAACACTGACGTGACATCGATGGTAGAAGGGACTGGGAAGGAGACTACATGATGCTTGACTTGGTTAATGAATTCCAAGATGCGGCCTGCAAAAACTGGCGGCCCGAAGGGTTGTTTCCATGTCCAACTGAAAAGAAACTTATCGAATTTGTTGTGATCTGAAAAAAGTAGAAAACATTATTTTTAGCATTGCCTTATTATATAATTTTACCATTTTGTTATTATCTTATAAATTTATTATCATTTTATTATTTCTTTATTTTGTTATTTTATGATTTTATTATTTTTCATATTTCATTTTTTATCATTTGATTAGTTTATGATCATATTATATAATTAATCATATCAAATGCAGTATTACTACTACCACTACCACTACTACTACTGCTACTACCACTACTACTACTACTACTACTACTACTACCACTGCTATACTACTACTACTACTACTACTACTACTACTACTACTACTACTACTACTACTACTACTACTACTACTACTACTACTACTACTACTACTACTACTACTACTACTACCTACACCTACTACTACTACTACTACTACTACTACTACTACTACTACTACTACTACTACTACTACTACTACTACTACTACTACTACTACTACTACTACTACTACTACTACTACTACTACTACTACTACTACTACTACTACTACTACTACTACTACTACTACTACTACTACTACTACTACTACTACTACTACTACTACTACTACTACTTCTACTACTACTACTACTACTACTACTACTACTACTACTACTACTACTACTACTATACTATACTACTACTACTACTAC
>JZLH01S0611432.1:0-13428 GCA_001188425.1 Eucidaris tribuloides
AGCCTTGTGTACAAGGCAGGGAAAAAAATAAAATTTTCTTTTTGGGGGTTACTTTCCATATTCCAGATACTCTTTTGTATAAAATCCTATGGCAATTTACAGGGGCTCTTTTGCCATCTCGGGGGCGAAATCGCCCCGAGCCCCCGTGTATTTTTTCCCTGGTAAGCTGTTGTACCAGACACTTAAATTGTTCACCTTTTTGTCAGAAGTTTTAAGAGAATTGCTTTGATGCCAACCATAATTATCAGTGGTACAGTTATGGTTGTGGTAGACAGGCACTCTCAAAATATGCTGAATGAATAAAAAGTGCAAATTTAGTTTGGGCATTTTTTTTTAATTGAAAGGTTTATGCCCAAAGTCATAATCACGACAATAACAGATTCTGAATGCCTTTAGTTTTTAGCTCACCTGAGCCAAAGGCTCAAGTGAGCTTCCACCAAGGGTGTGGCAGGTTTTCTTACCGGCAGGCGGTTTTTTCCGCCGGTTTTTACCGGTTTTTTCCGTCCCGGAAAAAACAGGTTTTTCGGCTTTTTCGAAAGAAACGGAAAAACCTCCTAAGTGTTTATTTTTCGTTATTAGTCAAGATTTTCATTTAATAAATTATCAATAATTAATAATAAAACAGACAGCTCTTTGTTTTTTTGTCTCCTGTTTTGGTTATGAACTTCTAAATCCATAGTTTTGCTGATTCCTCCCCCCCCTATTCATGGTCACTTCTCCATCGCAACTATCCGTAACATACTCAACGGATTGTGCTGTAAATGTTATAGCAGCTCAGTTTATAGCATGAGAAAAATGTCAAATAATTAGATCCACTGCCTTTAAAGGCAAGGTTCACCCTGAAATCAAGTTGGGATTAATAAAAGCAGAACACTGAGAGAAACATATTAATGAAAGTTTGGCGAAAATCGACCAAAAAATAACAGAGTTATGAGGTTTCAAAGTTCTAAATTTGTGACGTCACATGCGAGCAGCTCCCGATATATATATGTGATATAAATTCCATAAAAGTGTCGTTTTCTCAGAAATTTGATAATGATTTTACCTGTGCGTTCAATATATTATCAGTAACATGATTTTATACATGCTTCTATGAAAACCCCCCATTAAATTATCATGAACCATTAAAAAAATGGCAATTTATGGAATTTATGTTACATGATATATTGGGAGCTGCTCGCACTTGACGTCACAAATTTAAAACTTTGAAACCTCATAACTTTGTCATTCTTTGGTGGATTTTCGCCAAACTTTAATCAATGTGTTTCTCTCTATGTTCTGCTTTCATTAAAACCAACTTGATGTCATGGTGAACCTTGCCTTTAACAGTAAATTTTCTTTAATTTCAGAAATATTGCCTTATTTGCTATTTGCACTTAAGAGACTGACAGAAGGATCTAAAAATATGACACTACTTTGATTTCATGTGAAAAGAGCCATTTGTTTTCAAGTTAGAGACAATTTAGTGGTAAGGCTCTTCTGCTGGACAACCAAATTATTGTCCCTTGAGTAACAAAACAACAAGTGGGGGGAAGGGAGCTAAAACACCGAAGGCGAAATAATACCATTGTGTGGGGGGGGGGGTGGGGGGGTGGAGGCCCAGAGGATGAGAGGATACATATACATATATATTGTTAAAAAGTGAAACATAGGACTTTAAATTCCCTTCTCCCATATAAATCAAGTTTAAACATGTATTTTCATTACACTTATCTTTTGAATAATGGTTCACAGATAGCAAAAATGCTAACAAAATGAGGAAAAAAAGTAATAGGTTTTAAAATCAAAAGGGGGGGGGGGGGGCTCGTTCCTCCGTCTTCCCCAGGATCGTCGCCCATGAGACCATGTATCTCAAAATTACCAATCAAAATTACCATGTCCAGGAGACCAAAAATCAAGTAGGGTACATGTCATTTTACTGGCGACAGTGGCTGTATTTTCAAAGGACTTACTCCCACACAGGGTTGGCAGTTTCTTCCGAGGCGGTTTTTTCCGCCGGTTTTTACCGGTTTTTTCCGTCCCGGAAAAAACAAGTTTTTTCGCTTTTTGGAAAAGAAACGAAAAACTCTCCTAAGTGTTTATTTTTCGTTATTTGATCAAGATTTTCATTTAATAAATTATCATAATTATAATAAACAGACAGCTCTTTTGTTTTTTTGTTCTCACTCCTGTTTTGGTTATGAACTCCTAAATCCATAGTTTATTGATTCCTCCACCGCCCTATTCATTGGTCAACTTCTCATCGAACTACTGTAACTACTCAACGGATTGTGGCTGTAAATGTTCTGCAGCTCAGTTATGCATGAGAAAATTGTCAAATACATTAGGCCTGTGTGTACAAGGCAGGGAAAAAAATCATAAAATTTTCTTTGGGGGTACTTTTCCATATTTCCAGATAACTCCTTTTGTATAAAATCCTATGCATTACAGGGGCTCTTTGCATCTCGGCGGCGAAATCCCCCGAGCCCCCTGTATTTTTCCCTGGTAGGTTGTACCAAGAACTATAAATGTTCTACGTTTTTGCAGAGTTTTAAGAGAATTGCTATTGATGCCAAACCATAATTACAGTGACAGTTTGGTTTCGTGCTAACAAGGCCTCTCCGGTGCATCAAATAATGCTGAATGAATAAAAAGGCAAATTTTAGTTTTGGGCAATTTTTTTTCTATTTGAAAGGTTTATCCAAGTCATATCTACGACACAATAACATATTCTGAATCGCCGTTTAGTTTTGTTTAGGCGCACCTGAGCCAGAAAGGCTCAAGTGAGCTTATTGCGATCATCGCTTTTGTCGGCGTCGTGAGTCGGCTCGTGTCGTCGTTCGTGCTGCGAAACTTTTATATCAGCTTTTTTCAGCTTCTTCTTGCAAAATGCATGATTGGATTTTGGCCCAATCACTGCAGGAAAATGAACCTTAGGGTGGGATTCAAGGTCTCAAATGGATACATCCTGGCCCCCCTAAGGGCCCAGGGGCAGGCGCTAAAGGGCCAAAAGTAGGCTATGTTTCAAACATCTTCTTCTAGATCCAGAAATAGTTTTAGTTAAGCCACTTGTGTGTAGATACCTCTATATGTGCAGAATTAATGTTCCTCATAACCCGCGAACAACTGCCCGCGGTGGCCACTCCGTTTGGCCCCCAAGGGGGGCAAAAGTTTGGGGGTATGGCCGTATGGAATAACTCACATCTCACAACGGTCAAATGATTTAGACAAACTGTGGGAATGAACTCCTCAAGGGAAGGGGCCCAGGGGCAAGGGCCATTAAGGGCCAACTACTAGGGTAACTTTCTAACACAGAAGCCCATTTGTAACCAAACTTGGGTGGTGAGATGTGAACAGGGACCTCAATGTATTTTGGGTTCAAGGTCACATATGTAGGTCAAAGGTCAATATGAAGTCAAGTTTCTCTTGGTGGTATTGCCTTCTCTAAGATCCAGAAGATAGTTAAGTTGAGGCCACTAGTGTGCATAGATACCTCGTATGTGCTGAATTAAATGTTCGCTCATGACCAATGCTCAACAGGGGGCCCCGTTTGGCCCAAAGGGGGGCAAAAGTTTGGGGTAGGCCCCTATATGGAAAACTCACATCACATCATGAATGAAACCAAACTTGGTGGGAATGATCCTCAGGGGAGATACGAAAGAGTATTCGTGAAAAAATGGGTACAACCAGGCCCCCTGGGGGCCCAGGGGGCAGGGCCGATAAGGGCCCAAACTAAGGTAACTCTTCAAACCACACAACCCATTTGTACCAAACCTTGGATGGTAAATGCTAACAAGACCTCATATTATTTGAAGGTCAAGTCACATAAAGTAGGTCAAAGGTCAAATGTTAAGATACACTAGGACGCGTAGCCTTGTTTTTATAAAACATAGGATGTTAGAATTTAATTTAACTGAAAAATCAGCTATATGTGAAACACGGAATGCAAAAGTTTTTCAAACTGGTTCATTTGGCTACGTTCGGTGCCTAGATATCAGCTCAAGGGCCAAAACTGTAGTATAAAGTTTGAAATGTTTTATGTCTTATTGGGTGCTAAGAGAGTTTGCCGAGAACATCAGGTGAGCGCGTGCCCCCCGGGGCTCTTGTCTTGTTTAACTTAATGAAAAATCTTGGGGGGGATACACCCAAAGATTTTTGACTAAATTTGACATTATAGCAACCAACGGGTTAATAAGGTGTTAAGGTTACCAAGATCAGAGTCTGCTCTTTCTGATGAGGTATAATTCAGATAACCTAAACACCTTATTAACTCTTTGGATGTTATAATGTCAAATATAGTCCAAAATCTCAGCCCCCCCCCCCAATATTTTTCCTTACCGGTAAGTGATAAAAAAAATAATAAATAAAGACATTCAGAATCTGTTGTTGGTGTGATATGACCTTTGGGCATAAACCTTTCAAATAAAAAAAATCCCCAAATCTAAACTTGTGCTTTAAATATGAAAACAAGCTAAGTAGTTAACACATGCAAAGTGGATGCCAAAGATGTCTCAGTTGCTTTAAGGAAAACATGATTATACCATGATGCTGAATAATAAAACAATGAATAAACAGAGTTTAGGATATATATGGGCAGTTCCACGCGAAAGTGGACAAACCAAAAACTTCATAAAATGGCTTTATCACAAATAATTTTACATTCCAGTAGTTTGAATGCCTATGAATTATAAAGAAATGATGGGGGTCATCATTTCTGCCCCAAATTTTGGTTCTTGAATGCCATCTTCTAGGAGAATCAGCAACAGTACACAAAATGCTATATGTGGGACTACATATGAAAAATTCTCAGTTTTATGCAAAAAACAGCAACATTACAAATTTTTAAGCAGTTTTTTCCTTGAAATAGTGTGAAGCATCTTAAAGTACAATGATAACTGTGTTGCTTTTCCAACAAAAGTGTATTAACTTGACAATATTTTCAGAATAATCCCGACGTCATTCTGTTACCGTCATTCCATTACCAAACGTTAATCCACTAATTGAGCTGTAATTAAATAGTCAAATTAGAAAATGCTTAGTTTCATGAATCAAATTATATGTAAGACTTCAATCTTCAAATTTAGCACCTTTAAAACACAATTGAATCATATAATTCACAGAGTTTTGGAAAAACATCTATCTTGTGAAAAACCATGTCTCTTTTAGCGTCATTCCGTTACCAAGCTCATTATCATGCAAGATTCATTAACGGAAATGATTTTGTTGAAAAAAAGGAGAAAAATTGTGTAAACTAGTAATATGCATAGAATTGGATCACATATTTGACATTGTAATAATGACTTTTTGTTTTACACTGGTAAGAAAGTCCAAAAAATGAGTCTGACTGTCATTCCGTTACCATGGAAATGCCCATATGCATTACTTTACATGAAAAAGATCCATGCTAGCTCATGTACATACTAGTATACACTGCTTACATGTATGTGCCCTTTATTAGAGATCGTTTGGAAGAATAATTATTTCATTTCAAAATATTAATTTCTTGGATTTAGATTGTGGCAAGTAGTTTTTTTTTCTTCTTGTTGTCTGTTAAATATGTTGTTGCCAGCTATATTTGTTGTAATGTATATTAATTCTCATAAAATCACTGCATTTCATATTATTTATTGGGCCCGGAAATATTGTTTGGAGGTTTTTTCCAGTTTTTTCCAGTTTTTCCGGTAAAAACCGGAAAAAAGGGGTTTCTTCCAGTTTTTTCCGCCGTCCCGGAAAAAACTAGTTTTTTCCGGAAGAAACCCAACCCTGCTCCCCACTGTAGTCAAACTGTCTTATGCAGCCATGTGATTACTGAAACGGATAAAGGCACTATCGGATGCTCCACTGTTGGAGCGAGATGAGCTTTAACTTTATTTGACTGTCTTTTTCAGCTTTCAATTGGTGGTGGCCATCTTCCCAACATCTCGTGATGACAGATACAGTGCCTTCAAGAAGCTGTGCTGCATCGAGTCGCCTGTCCCATCACAGGTAAGATGGTCAATAAGCTACAACTGCCTGTGAATGGTAAACGTTAAGTAACGACAATGGAAACCCTTAGTGAACAAACAGAAAAACAAAAACTCTAGCAGCTCTTACTGAAATAGAATATGAGAAGTGATGAAAGTCCCAAAATATGACTAAGAAATTCACACGAGGCCAACCATATGCACAACTAATAAACCCCAGAACAAGAAAAGCAATTCGGGTCAAATGTTCAAAGTCAATGACTTGACCCACACAAAAAAAAACTTTTACGCAGACTCCTGTTTAGGAGCTATATACATAATCATGTCAAGGTGTAAAACCAATAGTAACATGTTGGTAGAAAGGTGAAGGCATTGAACTGTTCAAAAACATCATTTTCTACCCAGTATCTCAGTTTCATAGGTAAAAGGCCACAAAGGGAGGGATAAGGGCATACCCATCAATCGAGTCTAATTTGTTAGTTTATTAATCATATTAACGGATTCAGTATGTAGGGATGTTATTATTAGAATTATTTCATCTTATTTATATATATATATATATCATTAGTAAATTCAAGTTAAGTATGTATGAAGATATATATCATTAAGTCAGATATTATTACCAGTTTTATTTAATATTACTACTATCCTGTTCAATTAGAAGGTGATTAATGCCAGAACTAATCACCAGAAGCAAAGCTGAGGAGTGTCCCAGAAAGCCCTCAATGAGCAACTGCAAGTGGGTGAGAGCGTGGCACGAGAGACCTCTGAATAGCACACAGGTCTGGTTATTTATCAGTAACAGATTTGCTATCCGGAGCAAGATTGAGCGTGGAAAACCGAAAATAACAAGTTCACTGCACTTTGTAATCGTTGAGGTCTATAAACCTAATTGACGGGGGGGCCCTAGAGAGGCCCCCCCAGACAATTTGTGAATCAAATTTGTAACAAGCGAGACAGCTATGCCCGATATTTCATGACGTGTTTCTTTTGAGTCTGCGCACTTTATAGCCCAAATTGCGACGCCGCGTACCCGTCACAGAGTAGCATAATTTGCCCGAGCGCGACCCAAAATGCTCAAAAACGGATTTCATGACAAATCAATGCAAAAATGGCCAGCGAAAGTCATAAATGAATGATTAATTCTTGCATGAAACAACATGTGATGTGCGCTATCATGAGAAATAATGTCGCCGAAATTTCCATGAAAAACAATAAAAAACAAAAGAGCAAAAAACAAGAAACATAGAATTCCAAAAATAAAATAATAAGAAAACATTTTGATACCCGAATTTTAATGCTCCAATCAGAATCCGCAAAGAGCCTAAACAAAATGAGCACCAAGGCTTTACTAATATTTAAGCCAAATTTCTAATTCAGTGCAAAATTTACATAATTCACAATAAAAATAAATTGACTAATTGCACACAATAACCAATCGGTAGATATGCCTGGTAATGGGTGGATTTCATTGCAGATCGCGCGATCAACGGCCGAATCGAGGTGCCCTTAGGGCGCCCCACCCCACGTCCAGCCAAAGACCCAGTCTATAGGTTAATCCTCGACAAACAATGAATTACAATCCTGTGAGCATGTACTTGCCAAACTGCCTTATGTATTATCATTCACAAAGGGAAAAAAAATGATTATAAAGATGTATGTTCCTTCCTCTCTAAACTGACTAGACTTGTCAGTAAATCTTGCCCCAAGACTGACATACTTCATTCCTCGCATCAGACTTTCTCCCCCAGTAAGCACTAGCGGCCTTCCATAATATCAACTGCACTTGAAAGTTGAGTGAGATGAACTTATTAACTTTGTACCCAATTTCCAAATTATCGTAAAGACAGATTCATAACCAGGTTTACTTTTTAAGGTCATTGGCCCATCAGTTAACCATACTGATACACATTTTAGTATGGTCAATTGTGGGCAGTAGAGGATGTGGATAAAATTTGTAAAATCTAGAAAACTGTGGAATTAAAGAAAATATTTCTCACAAAATCCTGTCAATTGTGGAATTGAAGAAAACTACTCTCAAGACATACCAGTGGTATGTTGAAAATTTTTATTTTGGAGGCCCATTGCACCAGTCAGCAGATCATATCAATTTAAAAAAAGACTCATCATATCAGTATAAGAAAAAGTGAATAGAATAGCAGGGGAAAATATCCATGAATATGAATAAAAGTATACTACAGATATATCTTATGAGTTAAATATTATGTCTGATTACGTAGTTTATTTTTCATGGTATTTTTATGTTGATTGTTCATTAAAATTCAGAGTGGCTGGTGTATTGATATAGTTGAATAACACTCTACTTTAATATTTTTTTGTTTCTTTTTATGCAGAGCAAACTGATGGTAATTGGCATTGACGTCTACCACGACCCTGCCAGAGGCAAGAAATCCATTGGGGCCTTTGTTGCCAGTATGAACCGGTAAGTTCTGCAATTCCTTAGTATCTTTTTACATGTGGTAAAATACCTTAGAGCTTAAACAGTCTCCCTGAAAGTGTATAACCAGCTTTAACCCTGTGTTAAAGGCCAGTGACATGACTGGGAGAAATAAAAAATGCCTCTCGAACCAAACTGGTAGAAAAATGTATCAATGGATACACCAGCTGGAGTGTATCTCTTGGCTGGAAGGATTTATCTTGAATTTGTTTACTTCAGTGGAATCAAGCATGAACATTCTAGCATTTTGTTTCTCTCGAGCCCCGATAGAAATAGAATCCATATTCTGCTACCCAATAGATTTGCCTGTCACAAGGTGTACTGATGGAAATTATTTAAGAAGGAGTCAACTTTTGACTCCCACATTTTCACAGTAGAATCCTTGCACAGTTTGCTTGATTCTCGAATATTTTCACCCCAAGTTGAGGACTACCCCCAATCATGTTATTCACCTTTAAGTGGGAGGGGTGGGGAACCCCCCGCCCTCAACAAATTTTGTGTCGATTTTGCGGTGCTAAATTTGTTGATCGCATCATTCATTGACTTTTTACTTTCAAGCATTTGAGACTATTTTCGCGAAAAATCAGACGTACCGTTACAACGCTGCACAACTTTTTGTACATGCATGTCAGCCCCAAAACTGCTCAAAAATGAGATTTTGTGTACAAAATTAATGCAAATTGTGTTTTCTCATTTGATTCATATAAATATAGATATTTTCACTTTCATTGGCTGCAATTAAATTAGTTTATCATAATTATGCTTCAAGAAGTGTGTGTGACAAATTTTGCAGAAAAAAGCTCTATAAACAAAGAAATACATAAAAAATTAATTCTGATGTGGCATTTGTTTTGCACGTAATTGTTACAAATGTCAGAAACAATATTGTCATCAAAAATTTACATTCTACTTGCTATTGTCCGTGAGTTATAGGCAAAAACATCATTTTATGCATTAATTTACATAATTAGTTATTTGAAAATAGTAAATTCATATTGTAGTTTACATCTGGTTTTTATGCACGTGCAAAGTGATCGTGCGATCTACGGACAAAATTTGAAGGGGGGTCAAATTGACCCTCCACCCCCCCCCCCCCCCCCCCTCCTGTAAAACCCTGGTCTGAAATAGCCCAGTTAAAATAGTGTTAAACGGGCATATGGCAACATCTTTTTACTTCCTGTATAGATCTTTGTCAATAAAGTATTCTGCAGAATAATTAAGAAATTATTCTTTCTTTCTAATGGTACGTAGTATGGGCAGTGTGTAAATCATCTGTTTCACATAAATCAGCAATGACTTTGTTTAAAGATTGTGTCAGGGATTTGCAAGTCCATTACTTCCTTTCATTATCAATACCAAACGGTAGTTTAGTACTTACAAATGGTGTGTTGAAAGTTTGAGATCCATACGTCATGAATTTGTTGTTTTATGAGAAAAACTAATAACGACATGTTACCAGAATGTTGTTCTTTCCGTGAGTTTAAATTTTGGTCAAATTGCGAATTCGCGGTTATCGTGTATCCGCGCAAGACCAGCGGAGCACACTGATTGGTTAAACGGCTAAACTCCGCGCGACCTTCGGCTAACGCTGATCGGACAATTTTGGAACGGCCCGTGCACGTCAACGTCACTGTAAAATTTTGAAGTTTAATCGTCCAGATTTTTTCAGCCAAAAACTTACGTATTCTAACCCCAAAGGTTCTATGACAGGTGTTTATTTTTACTAATCTTCACATTGTATAAACGATTTGAGCTGATTTCATTCATTTTACCGTTTTCTGACGTTCAAATCCCTTACTCTGTCTTTAAGCTTGAAGAGTTTAGTGAGTACTTTGGTTTTCCATTGTTTCCTTCCAGTGACCTGACTCGATGGTACTCTCGCGTCTGCTTCCAAACACCCCAGCAAGAACTGATAGATGGACTCAAACTGTGCTTCACGTCGGCACTCAAGAAGTTCCACGATGTGAGTAGTGTCATGATTATGTTTGTCAAGAAAGTAAAGAATTGGGTAAAATCATCATTCATGATTTGTTGCTGGTTTTTTTTTTTAAATGTGTGCAGTTTCCCGAAATTTGAAATTTGTTGATGCGCTCACGAAAATCACTGCTCCACACAGGTTACATAGCCAGTGCACATTTGCGCAGATTTAGGAACCCATTTTTACGTGAATAAGTTGAGTGACACATTGACAAAATCGTCTTCAAAAATAGAGTAAGAGTAAGTTTTTGCCTACAATTTTCATGCAGTGTTATTCCCCAGATATGCATCATAAAGAAACATCATTTAATAACTTTTCATTGAATTGTGTTTTTTTGTGTGTGTGACATAAAGTACGCAGATTTAGGCCCACAGGCATACACAAGTACACCTCAGTACAAAAATATTGTATAATTCGATTGGATTGGGTTTGGTTCACTACCTCAGATCAACCACGAGCTCCCGGAGAAGATCATCATCTTCCGTGATGGCGTGGGAGACGGGCAGCTGAATGTGGTGGCCACGTACGAGCAGGAGCAGCTGTCGCAGTGCTTCCCGATGTTTGGCGAGAACTACACGCCGCAGCTCGCCATCGTGGTCGTCCAGAAGAGGATCAACACCCGCATATTTGCAGTACTGGTGAGTGTGGTGTGACCTCGGAGTTTGTTGTTTATTGGCGACAGCAGGGGAAAAAATACACAGGGGCACAGGGCAACTTAGCACCGAAATAGCAAAAGTGTGTCTGAAACAGGACAAGTAATATAGCCCCCCAAAAGAAAATTTTGATTTTTTCCCTAAGCGATAGAACTTGAATGTATGTAATACATGTGCTAATCAAGGTAGCATCATGGAAAGCTGAGGCGGCGTTCCCTGTGTGACGTCAGAGGGTGACATGATCCACAAACATATTTGCGACATTTTATGTGGGCAGGGCAAATTTGGCTCAGAAAGGATAATATTTTATCTTTAAATGCAGTGTTATTTTAATATAAGATGATTTTCCTGTTAACTTTGGCTAGAATGTTATTCCAAAAACAATTAAATATCAATTAAAACTCATTGTCACAAGCATTTCCAGGAACCTTTAATGCATACATTTTCTTTTGTTATACTTGTTTTTGTTTATAATCAAATATTTTTTATGTTAATGATCAACAGAACAAAGGGTATGAGAACCCCAAACCTGGCATGGTCGTCGACCACACCATCACCAGACCAAACTGGTACGACTTCTTCTTGGTCAGCCAACACGTCCGCCAAGGCACTGTAACTCCTACCCATTATGTTGTCGTCCATGACTCCAGCAAGTTGAAACCGGATCACATGCAAAGGTATGTATGCCTGCGTAAAGTATTACCAGACATTATTGTATTACTGGACGTGCGTTCCATGTATGAGACTACGCGTATCGAATGTGCGAGTCAAGAAGAGTGATCAAGAAATCTATGACGCATCGTAAGAACACAAACTTACAAAAGTTCCACATCTATGACAAATACATGCCTTTTGCATAAAATGATCCAATTTTTCTAAAACCTGTGGAAAGTAAATGGCGGTCAAAATCGTTGTCACAATGTCAATTTGCTTTTTCTTGTCCGTGTGTGTGTGCTGCTGCCGCAACTTATGCATTTTGCCGTAGACTTTACATGGTGTGTAGCAATACAAGACAATTTTTAGCGCCACAAAATTGAACAAATTTTTGAAGGGGTTAATTCAACTGCTGACTTTGTGAGATTCATTGTGTGACTTTCTTTTTGTTGAAATATTAATTCTTTACACTCTGAATTATTTTGGAGGGGATAATAATGACGATTGTTATACTGGCACTTTCTTTAAATCTTGCTATCTTCATTGCACCATTGATACTGATAATTATTCTACAAATGTTGCTTAAGCATTATAGCCATTTGTTAGATTTCCTAGCACAAACGTAACAGAGAAAACTCAATATTATGATTGTTTAATTTAATTGTACGGATGTGCAAAATTGCACATTCGCGTGCTAAGGGTTAATATAGACGTTTGAATGTATTTAGAAAATTAAATTTTCAAGAAAATTATTGAAGTTTTATTGTGTGAATTCTGCATTCATATAAAAAGTGTCAGGTAATACGATACACCAATGTACTGTCTGTTTTTGCTGAGTTACCGAGGTGGAGTGAGACTGAGAGATCCTTAGCAGTGTCTGTTCTACCGTCTCTCATCCCTCCGTAAAGCTTATGAAACTTGGATAACTTTGGAACCATTTAGAGACCTCACTGTTATATTGGGGCCATAATAATAGTAGTGTAGATAGTAGTAATGATAATGAATAAGAAAATAAGTAATAATGATATTTTGTAATGTGCTGAAATCCACCTAAAATGGTGGTCACAGTTCAGAATCATAAATTACACCTGAAACATGACATCTTTAAAGTAGAAAAAAATGAGACTCAAAATTTCAAAGCAGTTTTCTTTAGATAGGTTCTCAAAGCAAATTGGAATATTAGGTTTATGAAGTTTGAACAGTTCATTTAGATATGCCAGAGCAGTTCCACCACTACACTGCCCCCCCCCCCCACCCCCATGACAAAAGGGCATAACTGACATTTTTTTTTTCAAAATTGAGTTAGATAGTGTAGGGGACTCAGTACATCATGTTAAACATGCAGAACAAAAAAGAAAATATGAATTAGAAGTGTCCCTTTGTTTCATAATCCACTTGTTAAAAGGTTACTGAATAGGGCTTTAAGGCCTTGAACAAAATACATTTTGCTCAATATCTCCAAAACACCAAAATGTCAGTTATGCCCTTTTGTCATGGGGGGCAGTACAATAGACCATAAATTAATCATTCTAATTGAATCTGACCCCTGTTTCTCTCTAGACTTGCCTACAAGCTGACCCACTTGTACTACAACTGGCCGGGGACCGTCCGAGTGCCGGCACCTTGCCAGTACGCCCACAAGCTGGCCTACTTGGTGGGACAGAACCTCCACAAGGAACCATCCCAGGACCTATCCGATCGTCTCTTCTTCCTGTAACCGAGAGGAAGGAACTACATCTCAAA
>JZLH01S0611434.1:4385-19136 GCA_001188425.1 Eucidaris tribuloides
GCTGGCCAGGGATACTGGAAATACGCCTCGTGCCGATGTCACGTAAAACTGTCCTCAGCAACCCACTTTCGGACGATCGTTCGCTCGAACGACAACTTGACCCATCGAAAAGGGTTTGAAAAATCGCTGTTTTAGGGTATTTAGAATTCGAATCCAAAGCTGAAACTCACACATTAGATAGAATAGATATCAAACTTTTCAAAACTGAAATAAAAAAAATTCATCAAAATAGTGGTTTGGGTTGGTTTTTGGCGTTTTCTGTGATTTTGTCCGTTGCGACTTTTGCCCCCTACCGTCGGAGCGGCTCACATTTAAAGCCCCAGTATAGTGTTGGTAAATTGTAGAAAATGAACTTTTTGGCTATTATATATTTTAGATGGACATGTATGATCTATCAATGCCCTGAAAGCTGCTTACTCTAAAACTTCTCCATTATTGAGAGGTAGGCAATGTACCGCTTCATGCTCTCCAATGATTTAAACATAATAATTTGTCATTATAAATATTTTCTAGTAGGTTTGATGTTGTTTTCTGATGTCTTGAACATAAAGTTCCCATGCTATCTTGATATCACCATTACAGGGAGAAAGTCCCAATAGAGAAGAACAGAGCAGGGACACAGATATTCTCTATGGACCAACTGAGGGGACTATTCCATTCTTGTCGGGTACCTGGTGTTGAGAGGGACTCGCTCCACAGATATTTCAAAACAGGTTTGTAGCAAGCTTTGCTGAATGAAGCTGAGACTTGTAGCAGTAACATTCACTTGACAGTATGAAATTAAAGACACTATTTAAGATTATGGAAGCACTATCCCCCCAAAAATTGTCAAACTTTGACAGCTGACTTACAGTGTGTAAATCGACAAACACCCTACAACACAGAAATTTATACAGTTGTGCTGTCACTGTACACATGTATCAGATGAATATCAGCAAATGACTTAATCTGTGGTGGACAAAAAGTCTATGACACAGGAATCTATGGTCACTCATTGAATTTCACTTTTAAAAGCACTTCATGATCGTTTCAATGTACAATTTTTTCAGGGTTTCATTTTTTAATCTTATCAGAGACACACAACATGAAGGAGTATGAACCCCAGAATTTTTTAAAACTTGAATCATTGTCAAATTTTGTCTTTGATTAGTTTTGATAACATTTAATTGTGTAAGCTTGCTGTGTTTGATTAGCATAATGAAATAAAATTGCTGTGTCACATGAATTTATTCTGAATAAATGTTTGGTAGAAAAAAACCCGGGAAATACTGGTAAGTTTTATGTCATGATATGATGACATGAATGGTAGGTACCCTTGGGTACCAAATAGAAATCCATGATTTTGTTGAATTATTATTATATTTTAAAGTGCTGCACCATGGTTTATCAAACCGTCTTAAAGTTATTTTATAGTGTGCATTTTAATGTAAAAAACAACAGCTGTTTTTGTGCAAAATGTTCTGTAAAAGACACAGGCTAACAACGTGGAGCTTCAATTAAAAAAAATTGTCAAACTTTGCTATCTGAGCTACATAGAAGCATTTGACTTGGCAAATATAAACCCTAGAATACAAAAGTTATGCTGCCACTGTCAAGATGTGAATGAATAAACAATTATTATTCGGGCCGAGTACAAAATAGCCTAGATCTACACACAGTAAGTCTATGGGAGGAAATGGGCAGGTGAATCCGGTCAACGTACAATTTCGCTTTTTTTAAAGCACTAAATAATCATTTTGAAATAAATTTTCAGGGCTTCATTTTTAGACCTTATCAAAGACACATGGAGTATGGAGGATTATGTAGCTCACATTTTTTTAAACTGTGGTCATTAACCTGTGGCTTTTAAGTGATCTTATTCAACACTAAAAGCCTTAAAATGTGTCAGTTTATGCCTATATGTTGTGCACGAGTGCAACACCTGTCACCATCACTATACAACTCTACTTCTAATGGACACAAGAGAGCGCTACACAACATGATACCATGGTTTACAGGGTGGTGCACCATATAAAGAATCTCATATCGTGAGCTAGCTAGCAGTGTAGATACTAAGATAAAGCATCGTTTGCGAACAATGCTCTGCCCCTCGGACGCTCTGTCTTCTTGAAACGTGCCGACGCCCGCCCATGTATCCACTGTTTGGTTATGCGCATAAATGTAAAGTAATGTAATATGATAGACGAGAGTATTACTGTACAAATTGGTGAACGAAGAACAGCTATGGGAGTGTATGTCAGTGATCGATGCAAACTATGGTTTAAGGTTATCTTATCACTTTTGGTGTACATAAAATCTCAATTGTTTTCAATTTTTTCTTGGGAATAATTTAATTTCTTACATTCCAGAACGTGAAGGTGAATGCCCCACCCACATCCATGTCATCTGCAATGGTCACATCTTTAAACTGGAACCGTTTGACAAGCAAGGTCAAGTGCTCAGTGCTCATGAACTCTGCAGGTATTTGTTGTTAAGTGGAAATAACTCCCAAGCTACTTGGGCAGGGTGGGTGCTATATGAACTCTGCAAGTATTTGTTGTTAAGGGGAAATAACACCCAGGCTACTTGGGCAGGGTGGGTGCTCATGTACTCTGCAGGTATTTGTTGCTAAGGGGAAATAACTCCCAAGCTACTTGGGCAGGGTGGGTGCTCATGTACTCTGCAGGTATTTGTTGTTAAGTGGGGCAATAACACCCTAGCTACTTGGGCAGGGTGGGTGCTAAATGAACTCTGCAAGTATTTGTTGTTAAGGGGAAATAACACCCAGGCTACTTGGGCAGGGTGGGTGCTCATGTACTCTGCAGGTATTTGTTGTTAAGGGGAAATAACTCCCAAGCTACTTGGGCAGGGTGGGTGCTAAATGAACTCTGCAGGTATTTGTTGTTAAGGGGAAATAACACCCAGGCTACTTGGGCAGGGTGGGTGCTCATGTACTCTGCAGGTATTTGTTGGTAAGGGGAAATAACACCCTAACTACTTGGAGAGTGTGGGTTCTCATGAACTCTGCCTGTATGTGTTGTTCTTTGGAAATAACGCTCAGGCTTTATTTGGGTAGGATGTGTGTATGCCTGTACAGTGCATCAAACTCACATTTTATCTGGATTTGCCCAATTCAAACCATAGTTAAGCCATTAATTGTGATGTAAATGATACATACAAGTTTTGGCAGGTGGCAGTGTTTGGGTTATTTGCCATTTTGTGTAGTTTTTAACATAAATCTGGAATGTGACTCAATTAGAAAATTGATATTTCTTGTCATCTGTAGTCATGTTTATTTGTTAAAGCAACCCATCTCCCTTGCTGTATGGATGGTAGTTTTCACTTGGGGCAACACCAGGGTAGGGGCAAAAATTCTTGGGGGGTGGGGTGAAAATGTCTAAAAGGCCTGAATTTCAACAATTGCACTGTACTTTCTGTATTGTGGAAATTCCCGGGTGCTACTGACCCCTGCCACTTTCCGCCACCACCTCTGTTTTTCACCAATAAGATACATACGTATAATTTAGCATAAGTGACATGCCACGTTGATATTCTGATATTTTGTACCGATAGCAACAAGTAAACTTGTTTTACCTTTGCGTCAGCGTGAAGAAAAACTGAAAGTCATAATTTTTTTTGTAAATGATTTTTTTTATTTCTTAAACTCTCAGTTGCAATTTTTATAACCAAGTTCAAATGAATAATGATACATTTGCAGAAGATTTAACTGTATTAATAGTGTGGATACATGCAGCGGTAAAGTCAAAGTAAAGAATAATTTAACTTGAAGCTAAAGAGTGCTGTATGTGCAGGATTGCCTGCTGATTTTCATTTGTTATGTTGACAAAATTTTAACATAGAAAATGAATTATGTCAACACAGAAATTGGTACGGTAATGACAAGGGAACTGGTGTACTGTCCTTTTCATCAAGAAGTATTCAGTGTCTATGTCTTCATCTTTCAGGCAATTGTCCTACATCAAAGAGATGAGTCGAGAAAGAGGGCAGTGCATCGGAACATTGACGGCAGATGACCGTGTAACATATGCCAAGGTGTGTATTGAAATACAACTGCTACTGCAGTTACAGTTAAGCAAGATCGTAGGTATGAAACTTTGTTACAGAATATGATGAAAGAGGAAGTGGAGGAGGAGGTGGAGGAACAGCAGCAGCAGCAGCAAGGAGTTAGAAGAGGAAGAAAAAGGGGGAAGATCAATAAGGAGGAGGAAGATGGGAAAGAGTAAGGAGTAGGAAAAGGAAGACAAGGGGAGAAGAAGAATAAGGTGGAGGAAGACGAGGAAAGAATAAGGAGGAGGAGGAGAAGGAGGGGCAAGGAGTAGGAAGAGGAAGAAAAGGGGAGCAGAAGAAGAAGGAGAAAGAAGGGAAAGAATAAGGAGGAGGAGGAGGAGGGGCAAGGAGTAGGAAGAGGAAGAAAAAGGGAGAAGAACAAGGAGGAGAAAGAAGGGAAAGAATAAGGAAGAGGAAGGATAGGGTGGAGGAGGTTGCAATTTTGGTTCAAAGCCAGGATGAAGTATACATTTAGTACTACAGGGAAACCCCGTTATAACGAGGTCCCTGGGACCGCCGATATACCTCGCTTTAACCGGTTCCTCGTTGTAACCGTATGCATTAAAACAAGAAAACATAAGCATTACATCTTACACTAATTAGTCAAACCAGAAGGGCCTTCTACCTCCGTGGTCAGTCTTTAGATTGTCAGGAACACATGTGTAAGATCGTGGAGATAATGAAGTGTTTTGTCTGAGAAGTAAGGCCGCGGCAGTGTGTAAGCCCCGCCATGCTGTCGATGGTGCATGTATGAATTGTGAATGAGTTGTGTGTACTGCATGCTCACATACCGCATGTGTAATGTTAATGATTTGTGCTTGACCTGGGCCTGTGTATGGGAGACGATGTCATGAATTGATTCATGAATAATAAGCTCCATTTTACTTGTGAAGAATCCACAGTTATAATGGGTGTTTGGTTTCAACACACCCAACAAATTCTGCATTTACATCATGCTTTGGCTTTTCCCTTTGCTCTATCTTACACCTACTCACCCCCTTTTTGGAATGAATCATCCCACAATCTATATACTTCCTGTAAGCCAGTCAGGTAAGAGATCTCAAGCAGGGCTGACCTGGGTCAGGGGTGCATGTCAGACGTCAGAAGCCATGTCCACACGATCGGACATAAGTTGCTTGTGACCGGGCATAACTTATGTCGGTCATAGCGTCGGATATAAAGTTGCTGTATGAACGATTGTCGGGCATAATTCTATCGGATATAGCGCGACTTATACCCGACGATTTATATCCGAAGAAGACCAGATATAAGTCCGGTAATAAATTATACCTGGTAATAACAAAATATGTGTGGACTGTTGTCGCACATAACTCCGACCTGAAAAGGGCAATTACTCTTTGCGAAGACAACTTCATTGTTTACCAATTCACATTTCAAGCAATTTGGGTCAGAGGTTACGACCCGATAGCACCTTGACTACGTCATTTCCTGTCTGCTATTACCGGTTATAACGTGTCGGGCATAAGGTTTGTCGAGTATAAGTGTTAATACCAACACGTGTGGACGCATTGGTGGATCAATGAAATTTTTTTTATTACGTCGGACTTATACCCGACAAAGATATGCCCGGTAATAACTGCCTTTGTGAACGCAACTAGAGTGTGCACCACTGATCTCTGGGGGGATCAGTGGTGTGCGTGTGAACGGAGGTACACACAAATCAACTCACAAGAAACTGCAGAATGCTGCAGAACGGAAAGGGAATGCATGAGTAGCGTGAAGTTAGTTCTTTTACATTTTTATTGCCGTCTGTTTGAAAGCCGTAAATAATCAAGAACTGGAACCTCGTAGTATCCGATCAGATTGCTTATGCTTTTCTTTATCATAATGCACCAAAATGTCCTCGTTATAACCGGAATTTTGTAGTAAGTGAACTCGTAGTAACCGAGCTGTTCTGCCATAGGTTTACACGCAAAGAAAAATGGGACCGAGACGATCGCCTCGTTAAAACCAGTTCCTCGTAAGCGAGCTCGTTATAACGGGGTTTCCCTGTACTACTTGTAAAACTACCAGCTGTAATGTACCTGCATGTAGATGTTTTTGTGCCAAATTTTAAGCTGTGAGTGCAAACATCGTCTATCTACTAAACTTGGCAAGCAAAAGATAACATCTGGTCATATGATTCCTACTGTTTTACTCCTGCAGGCCTATGAGTATCTGTGTTCTCTCCATCCTGCCAATAATGCTCACATGGAAACGATCAAATCAAGTATCATGGGGTTCATCCTGGATGATGGGCTACCCAGGAACTATGGAGAGGTGAGGTAACTGCTTCTAGGACACCTACCCCTAGGAAAATTAACCTGTAGGGCAAACATGCTCTAGGACTGTCGTAGAGGGTGGTTGCCCCAAGAGGTAGTTGTCCATGGGGTAGTTGTACAGGGGGTAATTGTCCTGGGGTAGTTGTCGGGTGGTTAGTTGTCCAAAAGGGTGGTTGGCCCAGGGGTTAGTTGTCCTGGGAGTACTTGTTGGGGGGTACTTGTCACAAGGGGATTGTCGCCCTAGGGGGTAGTTGGTTGGGGGATAGTCATCCTAGAGGGTGGCTGCTCTAGGGGGTAGTTGGCTTGGGGCAGTAAGGGTGGTTGCCTTAGGTGGTAGTTGGCCTACAGTGTACTTTTCTTAGTGGGTGGTAATCCTAGGGGTGGTTATCTGGGGATGGTTGTTGAGGGGTAGGTGTCTGGATATGAACATAACTGAGGAGTGATGCTAATTCAACAACAAGGGGATGGAGACTTACAGAACTGCCAACTAATATGACTTTACCATACTTATTATGGTTTTGCATTACAGAAAAATTTGATTTTTGAATGAAATGATTTGATGTTTCTAGATTTGTATTAGCTTGCCTAATGTGTGTAAGTTCCCCATTTTTAAAAGGAAATTTATGAACTTGTAGAGCTGCCCACTAATATAATTTTTACCATATTTAGTATGTCTTTGCATCAAAGAAAATATGATTTTGAAAAATTTGACATTTCTGAATTTGTATTTGCATGCCAAATGTGTATATTTGTATATCGTTTTTTTTGGGGGGGGGGGGGTGGGGAGGAAATATGTGTATATATATTTCTTGCTTTAATATGTGGTGTATTTTGTTTTTTTTTATTTTATAACGTTCATGTAATGAAAATATTTTTTTATTCCAACTTAATCATTTTGTGGTGAAAGGTCACTATTTGACTTTGACCATTTCACATAAGGGCCGGGCCGTACTTCGATTGCAGACACGATTTTGGTGATTATTTTTACCGGCCATACACACCAGATAAATGTCTCTGTGGATAACACTAGAACAACTCAAAATTGTTGTGACGAGGCTTGTTTATGCTCTCAATCTGAAATCCAGTGAAAGTTAATGACAGATCACATAAGCTCTGCCCCCAAAATCGTGTTTTAGAAATCAAGCCCTTCACACAAGGAAACCTTTAAATGATGTGATTGAATCATGATTAATAAAATAAAAAATCTGGTTGATATTTGTGATTTGATTTGCAATCATGATTAGGTGCACACAGGTAAAAAAAAAACGCACATAATTATAGTGCTAGGCGATTTTAGGCATTTTTGCAGTCACGCTTTTGCCCCTGTAAAAATGGTCTTTGACTTTCTTTGGTTTTCCAGACATGCACACACGGTATTGCAGGTCCTTCTCCACACAACAGGTGGTTTGATAAATCTTACAGTTGTCTTGTCACCCAAAATGGAGTCATCTGTTCCAATATAGATGTAAGTATTGTACATGTACGTCTAACCTACAACTGTACCCCTATAGCTTCTGACTTGTATTATATTATCTTCTTGGTATAATGCAGGGACATTGTAGGGACAGTGATAATTTTCTAAAATACCGAGCCTGAGGTAACAATTTTTTGGTGTAATGGGAAAAACATGTTCATTTTCTATACATTTGTGATATTGATAAAGAAAAAATAATAACTTCACAAAATTCATTGTAACTTCAGAAGTGTTCATATCATTATAATAAAACAAATTTCATAGTCAGAAAGGGTATACTTCTATGTATAACTTGTACGCAACACTTTTCTTGATGGTGTAGGCCTTTGTGTAGAAATTATAGCTATTTAAAGTTGATACTTAACTCGTAAGGTTGCTATATACAGCACTGTTCAAATATGCCGGACACATAAACACTTAAAGGTAGGGAATGTCATTTGCAACCCTCCCATAACACAGCAAAACATTATTCATGACCTTATTTATAAAGGACTTGCTTGTAAAATCTAAATATCATAAATTACCTAGTAGATTTTGAAAAATGAGCATAGACACAATAGTTGTGTAGTGTAACTTCTAGACACACAGTTTCAAATCTCACTTCAGACCTATTACAGTACTTATGTAATACCATATGGTTGACTATTTCTGTGCTGGCATGTGTCAGGCACAAAAGCATTGCAAGGTCATCTATGATCAATTGTACCTTGCTCTTAGTGGTACTGTCTGTGCGGGACTTCCATGCATGCACTGTCTAAAAGTAGACTATTAGAAAAGTAATCAATTGGAATCTAATGTTTACTATAATTCCACTAAAACTGTGTTTCTAGCACTTTGCTGAAGGTTCTTATATAGCATTTTCTTCTTTATACCAGTGGCATGCAAAAGAGACACCCGACCTTAAAGTTGAAAACTTGCCAAGATAATTTATAATTCATGTTCACTCTGTATGTATAATGGCTTAAAATTAATTTAATTTTTTGTTAATTATTTTTACATTTTTTACAGCATGCTGCTTTTGATGGCATGGCAGTAGTGATTCTGTCCCTGTACATCCATTCCCAGATGTTGAAGAATGGAGGAGACTGGCCGGTGAGTCTTATAAGGCAGTTTTGTATACATACATATGTGACCTGTCACCACGGTACCCTGATTACAACAATAAAATAGAAAGAATATTACTATGGGTGCAAAATATGAATATATAAACTTTTGCAAAGTGTGAATGTCATAAAACCTTAGACTTTTGAAGGCATTTCACTTTCATAACTTCCATCCCAGTTACAATATTTTGCACTTTCCTTAAATTTAGGGTGTGCAACTTTATTAGGGATTCGTGGTGACGGGTCACATATATCAGCAGTGTAGCTAATGGGCGTGGGGAGCAATGTGGGAGTAGCACGGGGAGGGGCAAGGGTGAGAAGCTGGGGATGGACAAATGGGAGGTGCAAGGGGAGAAGCAAGGGTGACTTGCAGGGGAGGGACAATTGGGAGGGTAAGAGGGAGAGGCAAGGGGAAGGGGAAGGCAAAGGGAGGGACAAGTGGGAGGGGCAAAGGGAGGGGGAAGGGGGAACGAGGGGCACATTGCCCTGTACAAATTTCCTGTGCTCCCAAATACCCCAAGTATCCTAGGTTTTGCCATGTCCATTTCCCCTGAGACTGCTGTGTTACAAGTAAGAATTGACCTGATGCATAATTCCAGTGTGATGTTAATCCGTCATGTACATTTATCATGCAGTTGCAGCATAACTTTAATTTAGAATTCTTTAGCTCATATATCAAATATTGGCAAGTTTTTCAGGTCAACTGTACAATGTCTTTAACAATCTATTGTGCCACGTGACCTTTGAAGTTATGGGACTATTGCTGTTATCCTGAACTAATAAGACATAATCATGTTCGTATGTAAGTGTTATGATATATTCTTTTGTGTATTTTTTACTTTCGTGTGTGAACATTTCATTTCCAGGATCAAAAGGGCATCAGTCCAGACGTAGCCCTCCCAAAAGAGCTCATCTTTACTGTGGATGACAGAGTACAAGAAGACATCAAACATGCTGATGAGACATATCAGAAACTAGTGAGTGAAATGGGCTTGTTGGACTTAATCTAACTGTAGTTATTGCAGGCATTGTATAACAATATTTCCATTTAAAAAAAAAATGTGAGCAACGTGATTCCCCGTGCTACTAGTGTCTTTGATAAGGTCTAAAAATGAAGTCCTAAAAAAATTGCAGTTCAAAATGACCATTTAGTGCTTTAAAAAGGTAAAAATCATTGAGAGACTATTCCAGTTTTCCTCCATAGACTGCTGTGTTGCAGAATTTCTATCGGCTGAGAATAATTCATGTGCCAAGTTTTATCTGTACATATTTTACAAGTGACAGCATAACTGTCTTTTGTGTTCTAAGATGGGTCCATTCAAACACTGTCAGATATGTCAGATAGCAAAGTTTGAAAAATTTTTAAACGGGTCTTCCATAATGTTATATAGTGTCTTCAAAACAAGGACAAACCTTCATAAGAGATTATTAAATTAAATAATATTTCCTTTAAAGCAATAGGTGCCTACCGGCCAATATGTTTATCCATAAATTCCAATACCTGCTTGTAAGATCCTACTGTCAAATTCTTGTGAAGAACACCATACAACAACATAAACTAGCTGCAAAAGAATATAGTTTGTATATATATGCCCTTAAACATTGAAAGAGGGGATTTAGGTACTTTTTTTTCATTGTCCTCTATGGATTCTTCTCTCTGTCAATCACTGGCAGTTATTCAATCAAAGAACCAATCTTGGCTTTCTAACTTCATACAAGTTCAAATTTTAGAGTTTGTCATCCCCTTAAAGCAACAGGCTAACATTGACCAAAGCTTTTAAAACTGTGAGCTACATAAACCTCTATGTTCAAAGTGTCTTTGACAAGGTCTGAAAATAAAGCCGTGAAAAATTGTATTTCAAAATGAAGATTTAGTGATTTTAAAAAAAGTGAAAAATCATAAGTTGACCGGATTCACCTGCCCATTTCCTCCCATAAACTTACTGTCTGCAGATCTAGGCTATTTAGTACTGGGCCCGAGTACTAATTGTTTATTCAGTCATATCTTGCCAGTGGCAGCATAGCTTTCCAAACTTTTGTATTCTAGGGTGTTTATATGTCCATTCGAACACTACTGTGGAGCTCACATATCACAGTTTGACAATTTTTGTCTCGCCCACGGGAGGTGACGGCGATACTAAGGGATCCAAATGGCGTCCGTCCGCCGTCACAAATCACGTTAAAGTTTACCTGCAAGACTCTGTTAGGACACATAACTTGGCAACCGTTGGTCCAATGGCAACCAAACTTGGGTGACAGATGCAGATGGGGTACCCGCATGTTGTGGCGCTGTCGGAGGTCATATGGTGAGGTCAAAGGTCATTTGAGGTCAACATTAAAGTTTACCAGCAAGACCCTCTTATGACACATAACTTGGCAACCGATGGTCCAATGGCGACCAAACTTGGGTGATAGATGCATGGGGTACCCGCATGTTGTGGTGCAGTCAGAGGTCACATGGTGAGGTCAAAGGACAATTTGAGGTCAACGTTGAAGTTTACCTGCAAGACTTTCTTATGACACATAACTTGGCAACCGTTGGTCCAATGGTGCTGTCGGGGGTCACATGGTGAGGTCAAAGGTCATTTTGAGGTTAACGTTAAAGTTAACCTGCAAGACTCTCTCATGACACATAACTGGGCAACCGTTGGTCCAATGGCGACCATACTTGGGTGATAGATGCACATGGAGTACCCACATGTTGTGCTGTCGGAGGTCACATGGTAAGGTCAAAGGTCAATTTGAGGTCAATGTTAAAGTTTACCTGCAAGACTCTCTCATGACACATAACTAGGCAACCGTTGGTCCAATGGCGACCATACTTAGGTAATTGATGCACATGGAGTACCCACATGTTGTGGTGCTGTCGAAGGTCACATGGTGAGGTCAAAGGTCAATTTGAGGTCAACATTAAAGTTTACCTGCAAGACTCTCTTACGACACATAACTTGGCAACCATTGGTCCAATGGCGACCAAACTTGGGTGATAGATGCACATGGGGTACCCTCAGGTTGTGGTGCTGTCAGAGGTCACATGGTGAGGTCAAAGGTCAGTTTGAGGTTAACGTTAAAGTTAACCTGCAAGACTCTCTCATGACACATAACTAGGCAACCGTTGGTCCAATGGCGACCATACTTGGGTGATAGATGCACATGGAGTACCCACATGTTGTGCTGTCGGAGGTCACATGGTGAGGTCAAAGGTCAATTTGAGGTCAACGTTAAAGTTTACCTGCAAGACTCTCTCATGACACATAACTAGGCAACCGTTGGTCCAATGGCAACCAAACTTGGGTAATAGTTGCACATGGGGTACCCACATGTTGTGGTGCTGTCAGAGGTCACATGGTAAGGTCAAAGGTAATTTTAGGACAAACTTGGGCTAGGGATGTGTTTGGGGAAATTTACCGTTGTGATATTTAGTCGCAGGTAGGCGAGACACAATCTTGCTATTGCCTTGTATAAATCAAAGTTCGACAATGTTAGCTTGTGGCTTTAAACAAACAAACTGACAAACATATATAAACACATGTTGATGTTTTCACTTTCCCTTGAAGGCCTCAAACTTTGAGACAATCTGCAGTTCTTTCAGCCATTTTGGGAAGGACTTCTTGAAGAAGCACAAAATGCATCCTGATGCGGCCATTCAGATGGGTCTTCAGCTGGCATACTACACCATGTACAACAGGTAGGGAAGGGGTTCTGTGCTCAAATTCTGTAGTTCTGTTTCATCGAGGACAATGTCCCACATGTATGGAACATAGTTTGTTTAATTTTCAGAATATATTTTAACCTCTTGGGGACAATGGGCTCGTACAGAAACCCAGAGACTAAATGCTTCCACAAAAGCCCCCAAAATATGTCAAACCTTTCTAAAGTGAGGTTATAGTGCCTACAAATGGTTACATCCCACTAAATACACATTTTTACCAATGAAAATGTAGAAACTTGTCTCTGTTTGTGAGATTTACTGAGCTTTTATACAAGCCCACTGTCCCCAAGGGGTTAATTTCCTGTATTTAAAAATACATTGCATGTATGAATGATGTTTTGGGGTTGTCCATCTGTCTGTAAGTCTGTCTGTCTGTCCGTCTGTCATCCTCATCTCTTTATTATGACATCTGGAGAACCCATGGTTGGATCTTGATCATACTTGGCTAGATACTGACTAGATTTTAGGCAAATTCTGCAGGAGTTCAAGGGTCAAAGATCAATTAACTCTGCTTAAATGGGCTTACTCCAGGGTTTTAGTACAGCAAGTGGTGTACAAGGGTATTGTGGTTTGGTATATTGTTAAGGCCCGATTCATTGGAGGAGACGTCACCGCAACTTTCGTGACTGATCAGTCACTGCGAGTTGGGCAACTCCGGAAAATATGGCTTGCGCTCTCACCATGGAGATGTCGCAGAGACATCTCCGAGACCTGTTGGAGACAGCTCTAAGGTCATGGAAACTAATACAATATTCATCGATTCATTATAAATTTCATGAAGAAAGTCACGGCGTCATCTCCATGGGACTAGTCGGGTCTCCAGCGAGGCACGGGGAAAATCAATCACGTTCAATTTTTTTTTCAGACTTCTTCTAGTCTCCTGCAGGCCTCAAAGATGTTACTACATTGTCTCTGCAACCTGCTGGAGACTAGAAGTCTGAAGGACACATCAAGGTGAGGTCACAACGACATCTCTGAGACCTGCTGGAGACTGGAATCTAACAAAATGGATCGTGTTTGATTTTCTTGTGACTCCCTGGAGACCCCACTTTCACCAAGGAGACTTTGAGGAGACTCGAGTCTCCAACTGGTCCCCAAATAGTCTTCAGGCGAGTGAGATACCGCCTTTAGACAGCTGCAATTGCCTTCTTCTAGTCAGTTCTGGAGAGAGAAATCTGTAAACTACAGAGGATACAGAACTCTGCAGCTCGCTTGGTCTCAAGAGTATAATCTGAACACATAACATAACACGTCATGAAAGATCTACACTGGTTACCAGTTCAGTCCCACTATAAGGCCATTCTCACCATCTTCAGTGCTCTCCATATGGCATGTGTCCAGAATACATCTTAAACCGTACATCCCACCCCACCAAGGCATCTGCGATCATCTTCCCAACACCTTCTCATCCTCAATGTCAGAACAACAAAAACCTATGGTGATATAGCTTTTGTTTGTGGTGGTCCAAAACTCTGGAACGCTCCCCCAATGTCACTACGCACAATGAATGTGGAAGTTTTTAAGAAAGCACTAAAAACTTACCTACATGTATTTGATAAATATTTTCATAGATTGATCATGGTAAACACTATAAATTGTAAAGTGCTTTGGGAGGGCTTGCAGTCCTGAATATGGATTATTATTATTATTATTTAGTGATGTGCAGTAGTATTGCCAAAATGTCAAGGTTAGAGGTTAAGGGTCACTTAACTTTGAATTATGTTTGCATATACAAAGGAAGCTGTTGAAAAGGTGTTTAGTTAAGATCAAGGGTAAAAAGCCAATGGACTTTGTATTGATTGCCAGCTTATCGTAAGTTGCTAGTGTCCAATGGTAGATTAATAGTAAGGTTAACCCATTGAAAACAGTTTTATTGCCTCGCCTGCGTAGCGGAGCGAGACATAGGTATCACTATTTCCGGCGTAGGCGTAGGCGTAGTCGTGGTAGGCGACGTAGGCGTCGTCAACAATTGTGTTGTACACACAATAACTTTCTAAAGCTTCGAGGTAGGATCACCAAATTCATACCAGAGGTCCATCTCTTAAAGGCACAGGTCAAGTTCGAATATGAGTCGAATGTGAATAAGGTGAAAGGTCAAAGGTCAATGAACTTTCCATGACTGGTACTGTGCTA
>JZLH01S0611455.1:7223-32402 GCA_001188425.1 Eucidaris tribuloides
GTTTTTCCTTTAATGCTTTACTAACTAGTGTATAGCTTGACTTAGGATCAATCACATTTTCACACAGATGTTTGCGTCGATAAGTGGTGTTTATGACGAAGGGAAGTACGAACATCGTGCATTTAGTTTAATTTTCCATAGTGTGCGTGTACAAAAGCCCACCACAAAGAATTTCTATTTCTCCAAAGTCATCAAAGTGGATTTAGCACCTTTTGATGCAAGCCACCTGAAATATACTACATGTTGTTGGCTTGGATGCAATCAATGTCCGGTTTTTGACGTTGAAAGACCCTGTTCCTGCCGCCCTTAATCGGTGTTTGGGGCCGTACGGCCCGTTTAAAAGCGCTGTATCAGACCAGAGTCAAATTAATACATGTAGGGGCCAGGCGCCAAACAAATACGAGGAAACGATAGAAGAAAAGTTACTACGGGTACGCGACACACAGACAGATCACCAGGAAAATACAGAATTACAGGTAATATGACTTAAAAAGAACAATCGCATAACACTTTACCTCTCGAGTGAAAGTTATTTCTCTAAAAAATAAAAGTTTGTGAGAATAAACAGTTGAAAACGAACGAATATGCTAAGCATGTTCTCTCCTCTTCCTCTGCCTCTCTCCCCTCCTCCTACTCCTTCATCTTCCTTCCATTCCTTCTTCTTCCTCTCTTCTTCTTCTTCTTCTTTCTCTTCTCCGCTCTTCTACTTCTGCTGTTTCTTCTTTCTTCTTCTTCTTCTCTATCTCTTCTTCTTTCTTCTTCTTCTCTTCTTCTTCTTCTTCTTCTTCTTCTTCTTTTTCTGGTCATGTGGTTAGGAAAATTCCCTCTTTGATAAATTCATATTTGATAGGTCTATTAAAGCCACTGGCTAACATTTACCACAACTAATAAAATGAGCTACATAATCCTCCATGCTCCAGGTGTCTTTGATAAGGTCTAAAAAAATGAATTCCTGAAAAAATTGCATTTCAAAATGATTATGTAGTGTTTTAAAAAAAGTGAAAATCGTAAGTTGACCGGATTCACTTGCCCATTTCCTCCTATAAACTGACCGTGTTTGGATCTAAGCTCTTTTTTTTTACCTGCCCCGAGTACTAATTGTTTATTCATTCATATCTTGCTTGTGGCAGCATGAATTGCCAAACTTTTGTATTCTAGGGAGTTTACTTGCCCATTCAAACACTACTATGTAGCTCAGATAGCAAAGTTTGGCATTTTGTTTAATTTGAAGCTCCACAATGTTAGCCTGTTACTTTAAGTTCGGTAAGTGAAGTAACTATGCACTCGGAAAACAAAGTTATTTTATTGCATGTACCATTTTCTCGCATGATGACAAAAATGGTGACAACAAATTTACCTCTTCTCACACTGCTTATGAGAACTCTACCGTGGAAAATAGATTGAAAAAAATAACTCACGTTCATAATTGATTCCATAATCTGAATATCTATCATTCCAGTAATCTGCCCCATACCAATAAGCAGTCGTTCTCGGTGCTTCTCCAACAAACAGCAATACCATCAAGTACAAGATTGGTGTACATTTTGAAGACATGATTACGCCACACTGGTACATGTCCTGTGGGTTGGGATGGGAAATAAACATTGCCAAAATGTGATAATCATGTTAAAGAACATGTTGGCGTCACGGCCCAGTGGATAAGACTTGTGTTTCTCGACCTAGAGGTCCGTGGTTCCAATCCACCCCGGGCCATAGCGGTAATGTCCTTGGTAAGGCACTTTATCCCCATTAACCCGTTCCTCGGATAGGACGCAAAGAGGTCCCATGTTGAGACAGAAACACCTCAGCTTGTAAAAGAACCGTTCCGCACTTCATCAAAAAGAGAAGGGCGAAAACCCGGTGTTTATGCAAATTAAATGGGACTAGATGCCTGAGGGCAACAGTGATTCAGTTCGTCTTTCTAGTCCCTGTCACCCGAAATAATGACAAAGAAATGATGATGATGATAATAATAATAATAATAATGATAATGATAATAACAATGATAATGATATTAATAAAGACATAGGCTAACAATGACCACAATTTAGAAAATGTGAGCTACATAATGTTCCATGCTTTAATTCTCTTTAATAAGGTTTAATAATGAAGCCCTAACACCAATTTTATTTGTTTTAAAAATGTGAAAATCGACGAGTACTCAGGTTGACCGGATTCACTATGCATATTTCCTCCCGTAGAATTACTGTGTGTAGAGCTTGACTATTTTTATTAATTTTCCACCAGAGTGGAAATTGTTCCTTCATGCATATGTTGCTAGTGACAGCATAAACTTCCCAACTTTTGTATTCTACGGTGTTTGTTTGTCCAATTAAGCACTAGGCTAATTTGTAGCTCAGATAACATGGTTCACAATGCAAGCTTTTAGTTACTTTTAGCCAACGCTATAAAGTACACCATTAATGGTTTACGTCAATCTGCTCGGTCCATGTTTTGACCATTTTCACTATGAATACCGTCTTTGCTCTGTGAAATATGTTCAACATAACTAATTAACTGAACTAATGAAATAACAATAAACTGAAGAAATGAAATAATGGATAAGTAAATACAAAATATGATGCCACTTGCAGTGGGTAAATTGCATACAATTATTTTACTTAGAACGATAATCATCAAAACAAACCGTGACTTTGCAGAAGGAATAGTTATAATGTAAATGCAAATGTAATCCAATAATTTGTCAAGTATGAAAATACAATATGAACACCGAACAAAACATGTGAAGAATAAAAAAGTAAATCAATCAAACCTTCACATAGATTATTAATACTGTTCTATTACAATACAATTTATTATAAATGCGTTTATTTTTAAGCAAATGTACCTACCTACCCGAAACGACAAAACAGCAGGGCACCCAATCATGCACAAACTAATTAAGATTAAGACCATAGGCTAAATGGGGCTAACATCCAAACACTTCTATTTGAGTGGGACTACATTGAGAGGTTTACAGTAAACAATACTGCACAAACAAATCAATGCAATACTTACCTAATGTTTCCAAAGTTCAAGCACAAGGTAACATGCGTAATCAGTTGAGTAGGGTGACGATGAGGCTAGTTAAAGGGGTACTGTCTGAAAAGGTATAACTACTATTACTATTACCATTACTACTACTACAAAGGAAAATAATGAATAAACATATAAATACATAAATACATAAATTTTAAATCTAAATAATAATAATAATAATAATAATAATAATAATAATAATAATAATACTAATAATAATAATAGGACCTACTTCTACTGTAACTATCACTTCTACTTTGTAATACAATTCAATTTCAATCTTATTTTCACAATTCATTACAAATTACGTAAAAATACAACGAAATATTAATCAATAACAATCATGATAGCAATAATACTGTATAAAGAAACCTATGGAGGTTATAGACAAAAATCATAAAGGATATACTAATATCAAGGGCTATCCCTTGAAATATATAACTGATATAAAGTTTACAAGTGTACAATATATAGAGAGTTAATACTTAACATTGTAGGAGTGGTACCAATTCGAAGGAGAATATCATAATTATGTATGTACTACTCTATTGCTGCGACTACAATTACTACTACAACTGCTACTGCTACTACTACTGCTGCTGGTGCCACTACTACCACCACTACTACTACTACTCCTACTACTACTACTACTACTACTACTACTACTACTACTACTACTACTCCTACTACTACTACTCCTACTCCTACTCCTACTCCTCCTACTACTACTACTACTACTACTACTACTACTACTACTACTACTACTACTACTACTACTACTCTACTACTACTCTACTACTACTCCTACTCTACTACTACTACTACTACTACTCTACTACTACTACTACTACTACTACTACTACTACTACTACTACTACTACTACTCCTCCTACTACTACTACTCCTACTACTACTCCTACTACTACTACTACTCCTACTACTACTCCTACTACTCCTACTACTACTACTTCCACAAATCATCCTTCTACAATATGTCAACATCATTTTCGGTTATCAATAGTGCTGTTGTGGAATTGACATTTCGATTGGTAAATATAACACCGATGGTCAAGTGTCTCTATTATTATGCTGTAAATACACTGGTATATAGAAAAGAATAACATTTAAGAATCTTTGGAAAGGTGTAGAAGCTGAAAACTCAGTTTCATGTTTGTGTACCATATGCATTCATGAACATATTTTTTTTATGCATAAATCTCATGCAGATCATTTTTCACAGACCAATACAAGATCATTAAAATACTGTTCTCTTCTCTTAAATAAGCTTTGTGGAGTGTAACTGAGAGCATCAAGGTAGAAAGAAACATCCATGGTGACAGTATTGTTGGGTGTATTTTGCAAATTCTATAGGTAATTACTGATTTTCAGACAGACTGCCCTTCATAAATTAGCCTATAGGCACCAGGTGCATGTGTTTTTCAATGCTTGATTGGTAAAAATGAGAAACCCTGCCTAATATCACCAATGAATGAAAATCAGAAGCTGAATTTCGCCCATTTAACAACAGTTTGGTGTATGAAATCATAATCTTTCATATAAAATGGGATTTCCCTCACATGTACCGAACAGGATATGCGTACTGATTTGGTACTTTGAACTCCTTTAAGAATAATTGATAGTAATTTAGCAGAATCTATGTATAAACACCCATTTAGCAAAACGGGTACTAAGGATGTTTAAAATCCCCCTTTAGATTTTTTTTTAGGTTTTCAAACACCCCTTTAAATTATTGGATACTGTAGGTTTTCACGCACGTTATATGCTGTAGTTCAATAGTGTCTTGTGTCGGAAGAGGATAAATAATGTTGAATTGAATAGCTGAAAAAATGCTCTTATTTGCACATTAACCTTTATAAGATGGGTGGCAATTCAGTTAGTGGTGGGACCAGGTCGTACATAATGGTAGGATGTGATTTCATTTGGGGCTTCTAGATACAATTTAAAGGTACCATTTAACACTGTTTCCAATTTTTAAAAAGATATGAGTCGTACGTGATCCTTTATGCTGCAAGTGACTCTGATAAGGTCTAACAATGAAGCACTGAACCAAATCCATTTCAAAACAGTAATTCATAAAGTGACTAGTATAGTTTAGCGATTATTAATCCACCTCCAATCAAAAATGAATAAATTAAAAATAAACAACAACAATGGTGTGTGACAGGTCGCCTGGATCTCCCCCTTGCCGCTATTTAAACGTACTTTGAACGTACTTTGCTGGCGGCAGCATAATTTACATATCCTGCAGGTCAGACATGCAGGCTTACCGATCTTCTTGTTAATTGTGCATCCTCCAAATCACTTTAAAGGGAGAAAGTGCCCTAAAAGAAGAAGAAAAAAGAATAGGCGATAAAGTGCCTTTTTATCCCCACTGGATATCTAGTCGTGACACAATAACACTCTAAATAGAAGTATTAAAGCCCAAGTTTAGTTTTGGGGATTTTGTTGTTATTTGAAAGCTTTATTGCCCCAAAGTCATACACCTGCAATAATAGATTCTGAATGTCTTTAGTTTTTTTTAATTAGTTAATGAAAAATTTCGGGGGGGGGGGGGACCCCCGAGATTTTCGACTATATTTTATATTATAGCACCAAAGGGTTAAAAAGCCTTTAAAGTTACATATGTTATACCTCATCTGAAAGAGCAGACTCTGTTCTTTCAGATGAGGTATAGCTCATATAACATTTTTAACCCTTTGGATGCTATAATGTAAAATATAGCCGAAAATCTCGGGCCCCCCGAGAGTTTTCATTAATTAATAAAAAAACAACAACTAAAGACAAAAAGGTTATATGAGTTATATCTCATCTGAAAGAGCAGAGTCTGCTCTTTCAGATGTGGTATAACACATGCAACCTTAAAGCCTTTTTAATCATTTGGATGCTATAATGTAAAATATAGTCGAAAATCTCGGGGGTCCCTCCCCCCGAGATTTTTCATTAACTAATAAAAAAAAAATAAAGACATTCAGAATCTATTATTGCAGGGTTATGACTTTGGGGCATAAAGCTTTCAAATAACAAAAAAAAATCCCCCAAACTAAACTTGGGCTTTAATAATATGGATAACACTTCAACGTGTTAAAACAAAACAGCACTTGAGCTCTTTGAATAGGTTAAATGTCACAGTGTGATCACCATATGAACTAAAACGGTCTTAGTCAATGATGCATGAGACCAAGTTTGGTCAAAATACCTGGAAACATGTGAGTGCTATACGGTGAAAAGAAGAATATAATGTAATTGCTTTGATTTACGCTGATTAACACCAGAACACGTTTACATTCCAATATTCACATTTTGCCATAATAAATTATTAACACCTTGCAGTGTTGATAATCAATTGCTAATATAAATTAGTATGTCATATTAGCAGTATAATATTATTACATTTTACTTTTACAAAAATAATGTAATATATTCTATATTATTAACGCTTCATGGAACTAGTAGTTCCTCAAATGATACATCTGCTTATGCCACTGCAAATACTGAAATCAATTAACCTTTGATTTTTGTTTCAGTACAGCATTTGCCGATCAATTTTAGACACATGCAGATAATAAATTGCTTTTCAAGTGGTGTACTCGTCTCATGTTATCTCGGAATATATTGATTAGGTAACTTATCACCATTTAACTGATTAACACAAACGATAACTGTAAACACGAATTAGTCAGAAGAATCGCAGACTTCGACACTATAAATTCCACTCCCGCGGAGTAATGCAATGTGTACGTACATCCAGGGGCAGTGGGGGGTGGGGGTGGCTATTGTTTTCAAAGTAATGAAATTATTGGATATTTTAGTGTATTTCGAAAATTTTGCCTCTTTCCTTAAAATTTTCACAGTTTGGGCGACTTTTCGGCTGCTATTTAGCCGTATATTTGGCCGTTAAAATTTCTTTTGGCCGGCAAACGTTTCCCAATGCAGTTCGTTCCCACCGCCCCCAAGATTTTTAAACTGACACCGCTTCTGCGCACATCTGGCAATATACAAAATAAACCCGGCTGTTTAAATTTCATACAACACCGTTTAGGCCTACTGTGATTATTTAATAGTCTAAACAACTGTTAACAAAAATCAAACAGCAATGTTCAAATTGCAATATTTATTGTTTAAACAATGAAAATCAATCTTAAATCTTTTAAACACTTATTTACATAAAAAATACCCGATCAGTTCATACGTATATTAAACCAGGTTCAATACAAATCATATTGGTTGTTCAAAACTCTTAACGTGCCGAAGTCGCAGATCTTCACCAAATAATACACATAATAAATAATAATACGTGTACCAAGCGCTGTAAAAGGGAAGTTGTACAGAAATAATCAAGCAGTGGGATAAAAAAATTAAAATACAATTTTTATACATAAATTATAAGTAAATAACGAACATAAACGTAAACAGTTTTAACTCATAAATTATAAATGAGTAAAGAGCATAATAAACACAATTATAATTATACTAAGTTAAGATAAATTAAAGCCCACACAGCCTTCCGGTTGCTAATCGGTTTCTCCCTCCTTGGTTAAGCAAAATTAATTGGATTACGTGACAGGACGCCGTGGACATTGCTTTGAATCAAATCAACTCCAGAAAAAAGGTCGAATTTGAAATAGTCCATGTATGAAAATAATGATGTCCTTTTTCAGAGTACCGCGTACATACAGGTTTTGTAGAGTGTTAATTTTATTGTAGTGAAAAAAAATCAGGAAAATAGATGCACAAATAGCAGAGGTATATGCACATGATTGTCTGACCTCCAAAATGTTTCGGTTTTATCACAGAAGTGCATCTTGTAAATCACAATTTAAGGTTAAAGCTACTCATTAAAGATGATGGACTTCTCCTCTTCATATTATATGTGACCCGTCACCACAATACCCTGATAAAGTGGCACAACCAATAGGTAAGAAATGCGCCAAATATAATGTATGAAAGTGACGTGTCCTCAATGATCAAAGTTGTACGACTTTCATAGGTTGGAATAGTTGTAATATTTATATTTTTTACACAAGTATTTTTCTCTCTATATTTACGTTTCATAAGATGTACATCATGTGTATAAATTATAACTTGAAGAGGTCCTTTCCGAAATATGGGGCGTATCCTCCTTACCACTGTCTTATGAAGATAGGAGGCGTTTTCTTCTTCGCGGGATGTTGTCTTCTTTCTGAGTCGGGAGGGTATGTCTATGTGCACAGACACACGCACATAATGTAAGAAAACACACATCAAATCACACACACAGAGTACAAACACCTCACTTGGACACACCCACACACCCACCCACACACACACACACACACACACACACACACACACACACACACACACACACACACACACACACACACACACACACACACACACACACACACACACACACACACACACACACACACACACACACACACACACACACACACACACACACACACACACACACAAAACACAGTCATACACAAACAATGGATGCACTGCAGTAACACAATTACAACAATTGCAAACGAAATGTTAATATATATTTTTAATTATTTTATTCATTGCCATCACTCCTGATGACCCCCATTTCCTTCTGTCATCTGGTACGTCTTCAATATTATCTCATTTTTGAAAGTGGAGTACATATATAAATAAAACCACCAAAAACTATTGGTCAATTCAAAGCTTCACTTAAAACTCACTCCTTCAAGTTGAACAACTGAAATTATTGAAGTTGTTGATAACAAACTTTTTCTTTTTTTCTGTCCTTTTTTCCACCAGAATGCATAGGAAATAATATTTATATTCTGATATGCGCTATTATAAAAAACAGTTCAATATTGTTTATTATTATTATTATTATTATTATTATTATTATTATTATTATTATTATTATTATTATTATTATTATTATTATTATTATTATTATTATTATTATTATTATTATACAGCAGGTTTCGACAAGTGTGACACATGTGCTTTCTGTAATACTGAGATTTTCACAAACTTATGCTACTCTTTTGAACATTTACACAACGAATAGATTTACAATTTTCTTTGGGAATCGTAAATAGAAAGGACCATTAATCACAATTATGTTGTGTCACGATCTCTCGGCAAAACATAATCTGACGTTATGTTGTTAACTTAAACAAATGAAAATTACAGAACAGTATTTAGATTGATCGGTTCAATACCTGTTTAAAATTGCACCAAATAATGATGGATGGACTATAATAATTGCCAATTTCTCAACAAAAAGACAATATTATATGCTTTGCCATCTCACGTCCGTTGAGTTGTTGTATTACCACCAGATGCACGAATAATTTGATTAAATTGCTATGAACAAAACCACCATCATGGAAGGTTTGCTAACACCTATAAACGATATTTATTAATAGTCACATCTTGAAAACAACATAAAAAACCTCGATTTTTTAGAGGAAATGCACACAAATGCACAGTAAGAAAGAACAATAAGAAACCTCGATTTTTTTAGAGGAAATGCACACAAATGCACAGTAAGAAGGAACAGTAAGAAACCTCGATTTTTGAGAGGGATTGCACACAAATGCACAGTAAGAAAGAACAGTAAAACACAGCAAATATACAAACAATACAATGAAGTATGATATATAAAGAAACACGTCACCACATTTACCAAAATACACAATATTTTTTTATGCACCATGTGACCGTTGACTAAAACCTCTTTAGACCGTTTCTTTAAGATACTATTAGTTAACATTTATGAAATTCACCTTTCTTTCCACTTAAGAATAACGAACATCAATACAGTTGAACAACTTTATTGATTTGTTGGCAGCATCCTCTATTAAAGCCATAACAGTAAAACTCTAATTGTTCAAAAGCAGCATTTTTTCCTCTCTCGATAGTTCACATTAAGAAAACAACGTCCATCTGCAAGTTAAATACCACGAGCCACGCCTTTATCGTCGCTGAATTCACGAAGTGGCACGCGCGACCGAAGATGCGCGAAATCACTTTTCGAGTAAAACGCGAATAAAGATTTTATCAGTCTTTCAACTGCTCATTACGATTTGTTATGAACTTAAACTGTATGATTCAAGCACGGATAGAAACCCAAGACTCTACTCTTGCCTTACATGTCGAATTGTCCTTAAACTAAGTTCAAATTTTAACACAGTAAAGCTTCAAACGCAGGTGTCGTTTTGTAGAAAATGTTGCTTCAGCGTAGGAAGAATCCACGAAATGGCACTTCGTGTAGAAAACAAGTACGATTTTGCGCGCACGAACCGGCACAAGCGCTCGTGTCGCGCTGTGGTGTCGCGCGCGCAAGAGAAAAAAATCACGAACCGGCACAAGGGCGCGCGCGCCGTTGAGTTTTATGTACAGAAATGAATGGCGCGTTACGGCGCGCGCTCGCTGGTGCCGGTTCGTGGATTTTTTTACTGTAGATTTTCAGGCTCGTGTCTGTTTGCGCACTTTAATGAGAGAATTGGGTTCTAACATTTTGTGAAATAAAAGACCATGGCCAGAGAATGACAAAACTGGAAATAACTCAATTTTGACTTTGGACCCAATTTTGGAGGTTTGTGCCACTTCGTGAATTCAGCGACGTTATGTGTGTACAGGGGCAGCGTCAGGGCAAAATCCCGGTTGGCGAAAGTGTCACCCCATAAATCTCATGATTCATGAATTACACTGCAAAAAGTACACATTTTTCGTACTTGGACAATTTCAGTGGGGAGTTAGCCTCTGTGGTACTAGCCTTTTGACATGGCCCTCTCGCTGTTATGGGCGAGCGAAGCGAGCCAGCCGAGCGCGACAGCGCGAGAGCCTTTTGAGATCTGCTTGGCATCCGAAAAATAATTATTATTCATGACCACAGGAACGACCGATCTCTGTTCGAATCAACCAATTGATTTGCTCGCTACGATCCCCTGTCTTGGCCTTGTCAACTATTCGGTGGGTTAAAAGAAATTCCTTCAGTGTTGGTTAGAGCCTACTATAATACCATCAACTACCAAATTAGTACACGTTCATTGTTTGAACACAGTATTTGAAGCATTTTTCTTTAAATTTTGTTTCGTAAAGTCCAATTTGGAGTGCAAAAATCTGCGTTTGTGAATCATTTCGCCTAATGAAATAGTGAACGCTTCCAGATCGTTTCGTGTGACAACAGTCTGTACGAACATGGTCCTAGTATGATTGCATATTCAACGTAGGATCAAGTACACAGGCACGCTGATTGGTTGATTTTTGCTACCCAAAATAGTCAGCAAAATTCGGTAATTCAAAGGTCTAACATAAGAATTGGACGATCTCAAAAGGCCCTCGCGCTGCGAGCTCGGCTGGGCTCGCTTCGCTCGCCCGTAATACAGTGAGAGGGCCTTGTCAAAAGGCTACTCCGCCCCTGATGTAAAGTAGCACCCTAAATTCCGCTTCTTTCAGCATTATATTGAGAATGTTAAATGCAAAGTCTGAACAGTGTTACATACAGACTACGCGCTCGTATATCAAGTATAATTCTGTTCCACGGACGTGCGCGTAGCAGAGCTAGGTACTTCCGTAACGAAAAAAAAAATAATCACATCATCATTTCCGAGTATCTGCTTTTCAGAAATATGGAATGATCTGAACCTTATTAACAAACTTTTCACGTAGTTATGGTATGGTCTCATGGCGAAAAGCGGAAAATGGTAAAAGAAGAAATAAGCACAGTCTGTCAAAGGCTAACACGCCTAGCAGTTTAAAATGACCGACAATATACATATCTTGAACAAAACTTAGTTATAATTGCGATTATATTCCCCCAAACATGGATATTATTGTCCATGACATCGACAAGGGAATAGAGGACGGAAACTCGAGATAAATAAATGAACGGCGCCACACACGGTTGAATGCAGCACGTCACTTCAACGGTCAGCCTGCAAAAGGGATCCGCTAATTTAAACGATAGATAGGGCAAACATGATTGACTGTCTAATAGAATGTTTATTTTACAAAATTCCGCATGCCTTCCTGAACGTCGACGTCTATAGCTCGGAATGCTGTTCCGTACTGCTTCGACGTCGTCGTCGCCGTCGACGTCGTGCATTCGGATAGGTCACCTGGAATCTGCCCGCGTCTAGCGTACTCGGAATGAACATCGCCCCGCCTACGATGAGGCCATGGTGACCGTACATGGATTGGTCTACCAGCATTGTGGAACCTGTGATGTAGTGTGGAAGAAAAGGACAGCCGAATCGGATGAGAGTCAGTAAAAACCCTGGCATTTTTAGTAGGGGTGAACGTGGGGGAGGGGGCATTGAATCGGTCAGATATTTTGTTTTGGCTGAAACGTTACTTTTGAGCAATGGTGATTTTAAAACATGCCTTCACCGTTATTTTTTATTGTTCAGGGGTAATTTCGGGCAAAGGTAACAGTAAAGAAAGGGGGCAATGCGCCGCCGACCCTTGGAAATCAAAAGTTGCAAACGTTCAGTAAATTGTGTAAATTAATACTATACTACAACAAATTTGAACAGGTAGAAACAATGTAATGACATTTTTAGAGGGCAAGCATTGTATAGGGCATTTTAAGGGTATGTACATTTTGAGCATTTCCGTGTAGTATTTTTAATGTCTGATCATATTATTAAATCCGCCTGGCGGAACTTGTGTGAATTATAAATTTGTGAGGAGTTCTACCACGGAAGAAGATGATTGCAATTGGAGACTGTAGAATAAGAAGTACTGAAGTCACATAATACTAATTTTGAGAAACAAGGGCACAAAGTTGTCAAATTTGTCATAATTGTTTGAATTGTACTTCCAAACTTTATGAAGTTAATTGACACAATAAAAGATGAATATAGGACAAAAAACAAACATAGTCACAGTCAAGATTTCCGATAATCAATAATCAATATTGTTTGAGTACTTCTTCCTTTAAAAACCAGGGTCTGAGGAAAACAAATGCATTTCTCGAAAAGAAGAATGTCAAAAACAATTAATTGTATTTTTAAAATGTCCTGAGTAAGACGAACAATTTAATATGTAATTCGTCGAATTCGGACGTTGTTTGAAATTTGACCTCATTTGACCTTTGATCGGAGGTGACCCCATATTTCATCAACAAAACACAAAATACATGATAAAATATTTATTTTATTAATCCTTCTAACTAGTCAATAATTTGACATACATTTTGAAGAAATTGGACCAAGTAAAAAAATTGACCCCGGTTGACCCCTCCCCTGACCCCTACTAGGAAAGGGTCAAATTGACCAAAATTTTGTCAGAAAGTTTCCCGGAATGTAACGATTTCAAAACAAGCACTAACTCAATTTCGTCAAAATGTGACTTAAGTACTTATTCTACAGTCTTCATTTGTTTTAAAGTGGCGTTCAGCCTATCTTTTCCCCTCATGCTGAAATCCCCTAATGATCCCAAACACAGGAAAGCGCAAAGAAAACAAAACGACCACGGAAATTGTTATGGGTCTACTTTTCTATTTTTACGATTATTGTTCAAAATTTTACTTCGTGTTTTTATTGCGTCAATGGTTCTGCTCCTCATTACAATGTCACTTTAATCCGTAAATACAATCTTGTCAGACCTTTACGTTCTTCCAACTCTGGTTCCCTTGTTGTTCCGAAATCTGCAAAAAACCTGGGGAGAACGAGCCTTTGTTCATGCTGGTCCCACTCTATGGAATAATCTACAAATAGTTATCAGAAATTGAAAATCTCCGGATTCATTTAAAATCAATCTAAAAACTCACCTGTCCAATGTTTCCTAACTCCCTACTATGACTATTACCTTTTCTTACACATGCGCCTAGAACACTCTACTGAGTGGATTTGGCGCAATACAAATCATATGTATTATTATTATTATTGCTTTCGATCTTAGACAGATAAGCATCTAAATATTTTAACGACCCGGGTCCATTTTGGAAATCTGTCTTTATCATCCCAAAGGTGACAACTCCAGTTAACTAAATTTCGATTAAATAATTTCTAAATATCTAGTGAAAATATACACTAGTGTTTTGGCTAACTGGCCTTGTCATCTTTGGTTTTATATGGGACAATTCGGACAGATTTCCAAAATGGTCATTTAATATTCAGATACTCATTTTCACCTTCGGCTTCGCTGTCCATTGAGAAATGTGCCCCCAGTAACCGCATGTGGGTGTGCCGATCAAGATTGGGTAGTTGCATGTGCTCCTTGATTTCGTCATCAAGTAAAGCCAGGCCCCAGACGCGAACCTGATATGAAAATAATCACACATTAAAGACATAAATCTAACAATGTTCCCAAATAAATACATACTGATACCCTCTTTTCCCAACTAAAAATTCTTAAATTAGAAGATTTCCACACTTTTCAAACCGCAATTTTCATGTACAAATTCTCCAAAAATTTACTCCCGACAAATTTTCAGAATATCTTTACACAAACATCCTTTGTTATCCCACACGTCACTCATCTGATCTCCATTTAATGAACCAAAACATTACTTTAGCTCATAAGACTATAAGGCACAACGGCCCCGACGTTTGGAATACCCTTCCTGGCTACATAAAACATTGCGTTTCCCGCTATTCTTTCAAAGCCGTAATGAAAAAGTATCTCCTTTCACAATACAATTATCGAATTAAATCAATCCCAAACAAACAAATGAAAATATGCGTTACATTATCTTCTCTGCAATAAGAGTGTCTTATAAAGAACAAATATGAACCCCTGAAAAATTGTACTTCAAAGCGATTATTTAGTGTTTTCAAAGAGTGAAAATATATGCGTATTCATGTTTGCCATGGCAATCCCCCATAGACGGCTGTGTTACAATTAATGGTTGACCTAATGCATAATTCAGGTTTAATGTTTATCCGTGGATGCATATCCTGGCAGTGGTAATAAAACCTTCTACAATTTAGCATAATTAGGATAAACTTGTTCGTTCAAGCAGAACTATTTACTTTCGATGACAAAGTTTGACAATTGTAAATCGAACATCCATAATGTTAAATTGAATATTGATTTTAAAAACATATTCAATCAAACTAAAACGATTTTGAAGCTATGTATTAGTATTACCTCATCCATGACTCCTTGGAATAAGTTGATACTGTTGTCTTTGCCAAGATATACCTCTTCGTCAGATATCTATTGAAACATGAATTAATACAAATGATGAAAACGTAAATTAGATATCTTCGAGGTAATGCAATAGGAAAAAACTAGAATGATACTGCAAAATCGTATAGCGCTTGAATATTATTGGAGGAAATATTAATTTGTTGTGAACGGAAAGTATGATACATGATTATAAAAGCAGGAAAATGTTTTACATGAAGTATCTTTACAAATGTCTTGACATAATAGTTCAATAAAAGATGAAGTTTTCGATGAATAGTATAGAGTTATGACGGATTGTGACGAATTATGACGAATCATGTCGAAATCTGACGAATTATGACATTAGTGATGAGTAATATTGAGTTATGACGAATTGCGACGAATTATGACGAATCATGTCGAAATCGGACGAGTTATGACGAATTACTGTGTATTAACATATTATCTAAAACAATGTAGAAGTATAAAGAGGTACGGTATACGTACAGCTATATTTTCTTTGTTGCGCACACTTAGCCCTAACAGACTCACTGAGATCCTTTTGTTAACTGATTTTTTTTTTATTTACGAATTTTGTCTCAGAAATGTGGTGTTCCCAAAATGAAATAATTTCATCTATAGTCAAATGAGTGAAAAAGGAAATAACGCTATTTCACGTCGCTTTCTAATAATGTCGTTTTTGGCCCTTTGTCGATTATGAATGATCGATTTACAAAAAAAAATCCTTGTCTATCATCACAAAAAATATAATCAAATCATTACTAGCCACATGTTACGATTTTACCCTTTTGACTATACTTATTACCCGACTTACCCAATCGAGAGAGAACACGTCGGTTGTAAAACCTCCCTCCGTCCCGTTCACAAACACTGATAATATACAGTCTGAATATTAGAAAAAATAATTAAACGAACAGTTAATCAGGGGCGTTGATCCATGTTTCGGATTGGTGGACGGCAAACTAAAACAATGTGCAAATTGTGATACAGAATTTTGAGCGCGAGGTGCGGCTAAAAATTGGAAATTTGTATGTTTGATGGTATTTTTTATGCCATGTTTAATGTTTTATAGTGCTTTCCAATGCTTCTTAAATCATGGATTTGGATTGCATATTATGAATTTTTCAAATTGTAAAAATTTATTATTATTATTATTATTATTTTAATTATTATTATTTTTTTATTTTTAATTTATTGATTTATTTATTTATTTTTTATTTATTGTATTTATTATTTTTTTTATTTTGGGGGGGGCGTGTCGACATGTTTGCCCCACGCAAATATTTTCAATGGAGGGGGGGGGGGGCGGGGGGGGGGGCGATCGCCCCCTGCCCTACCAGATTGACGCCTCTGGCAGTTAATTATGCAAGATCGAAGGTGTAGATACTATTACAAATAGTCATTCAAAAATTCACACTGCCCCGGCCAATTTTCCACTATTTTGGACCTTAAAGTTTGATCACCAAAGTAATGATCCATTTAAGAACTACACAGCAATTTTGACAGTCACAGTATTTCTCACAAAAACAAGTGAACTGTTCATGTGGGAAATCTTCACAGTGCAGAAACCTAACATCAAGCAGCTATACTTGCATTGTAGTATCATTGTGTCCTATGCTGATGGACACTTTCACTTCTTGCAACTTCCCACAAACAAGTGAAATTTAGCAAATCAAATGCCGCGTTTCAACATTTAGAGGTAATCGCCATGCCACTTGTCGAGAAGGGCGTTAGAATGTGTTTACCTATGTAGAAAAGATTTAAACAGTAAATTGCCTCTTACTTGAAACCATTAGAAATTGATATGAAAATCAATGCATTTTACCATTTGTAACGACAATGTGTTGCGTCTTTAATATGCAAATATCACATTTACTCGATGGTTTCTTTAATAGTTAGAAGTAATTACTTATAGGCTAACAACGCATTCTGCTTGAGCTCATCATGGCTTACCGCCCTTCTGCCAGTGACACGTCTCCCCTTTACATCATAAGATATGTATGAGATTGACACGTAACTTACCCTGAGCGTCCAATCTGAGCGCCACGTGAGTCCAAGTCGCTCCTGTTATGGGGCTCCATACAGCACGGACAAAATGGCTGCCATATGTACCGATGACATATCTGCAATATGAATGTAGAAAAATGTGAGTCTTTTAGTACAAATATCAAATGCGAGTAGGTCGACTGCGCACAGTCGATGGGTATGCCTCCGCAGTCAGCACTACCACCCAATTAGATTGCATGCATGTACCCCATTTTGATCAGAAATTTGTAAGTTACCTTGGTAATGAGCCCAAATGAAGTTTGAATTAGCCCGTGTGACCTTTCACCTATGACCATTTAACTCCGAAATATAATTACTTTATCGGGGCCTCATACTGCATTCTTGACCCAAGTCACATTAACCCGTTGGCTACGGGAACCGGATGTGCCTTGTGTTAACTCTGTGGGATTTTCATAATCTCGGCGAACGATTCTTGAGTTATAATGGTGAGACTGAGCCAAAATCAGATATGTATGAGGCCTAGTGACCTTTGACCTTTCAACTCCGCAATATAATCAGTTAATCTGTGCTTCATACTTAATACTTGAATGAAGTTACATCGATATCCGATAAACCGCTCTTGAGTTATTATGGCAACAATGCCAAATCAGACAGGTAGGAAGCCTTGTGACCTTTGACCTTTGACCTATCACCTAAGAAATCTCATCAGTTCATTGGTGCCTTACAATACATACTCTACCCAAGTTTCATCAAAATCCGATAGGCCATTCTTAAGTTATCGAGTAAAGGATAACAGGTATGGGGCCTTGTGACCTTTGACCTTTGACCTTTCAACTCTAAAATCTAATCAGTTCATTGTTGCCTTGTAATACATACCTCACCCTAGTTACATCAAAATCCCACCAGCTGTTATTAATTTATTGTGGCAACGAGCCCAAATCAGACATGTATTAGGCCTTGTGACCTTTGACCTTTCACCTCCGAAATCTAATCAGTTCATTGGTGCCTTATAACACATACTTCACTCAAGTTACATTAAAGTCCGACCAGTCTTTCTTAAGTTATCGCAGTAAAAAGCAAAAATCACTCATGTCTTAGGCCCTGTGCCCTTGAACTTTGATTTTTCAACTCCAAAATCTAATCACTTCATTATTGCCTCATAGTATATACTTGGTTTTAGTTACATCAATATCTGTTCTCAATTTATCGCGGTAACGAGAACCGGTAACGGACGGACGGACGGACGGAAGGACAACCCGGAAACATGATGCCTCAGGCAACTTCGTTGCGGAGGCATGAAAAAATGAAACCTTAACACACAAACAGCGGAAGAGTGTGCCCGTGCGGGGGAATGGGGTAATGCCATTAACTGGCAACTAAATTGTGGTAAATTCCTTAATTACATTCACATTCTCCTCATTCGAAAATTTAAGGGGCACCAGAAATGGTCAAATCCCTAATTTTTTTCGTTTGTTGCTTTTTGTTTTGTGCGGTTGTCATTCCATTACTCAAGAAGAATCTTACCACGTCTGGAAATTATGCTTATAATTTACATAGAATCTTAGAGAACCAGATGACTTTCTTACATTACAGAACAACTTTGTATTTTGGGGTAAAGTTATCGAAATATCAAATCAATCAATTTTACTGCAAAAAATGATATTTTACATGAAAATATATATAGCAGGAGGTGCATACGATTAACAGTAACACATGTTACAAAAGGTATTAATGTTCGCAGATTTGAATAAATTATGGTGATAATATCATCTTAAATTACAACCTCAGTGTGTTAATGATCGCTAACCAATGTTACAATGTTTAAGTGTTAATCGTTTGCAACAACTCCTATACTTTAATATGAAGAGTTTCATAGCAAAACCCAATAAATCGATTATAGGCAAACTGAGATGAAAGACATTTTTTTTTACTGTGCAAATAAAGAGCATGGTAGAAATCTCAAATTAGGTAAAATGCTTTTAGGTAATGATACCATTACAATGGCAAATTTACATAAATGTACATATATGGCATTTTACCAAAATTAATTGCTTTAATTGCAGTTTTATGGCACAATGCCATATATCCATATTGAACTCCGATCAAGGAGGCGAAACGGAGCATCTAATCAATGTTTTTTTTCCGTGGACTGCATGCTAGCGCGCCTGGCCTGCCTGAGGTCACTTTGCAACTGTAGAGTTTCAGGTTCCCGCCATGTTGGGTATGATATGCACGCTGATTGGCCAAGTGGATTTATGGGTTTTGACATGAAAGTCATGTGGATTTATTGGGTTTTGCTATGAAACCATGTGGATATATTGGGTATTGCCATGAAACAATTTTTCTTTTCAAAATCACTAAATCCCAGGTTTTGGTGAATTTTTGAAAAAAAAAATGCTATCATGCACTTGGCCTGCCTTGGGTCACTGTGCGTTTGTAGAGTTTTGAGGGCGCCGCCATGTTGGGAATGATATGCACGCTGATTGGCTGAGTGGATTTATTGGGTTTTGACATGAAAGTCAGGTGGCGTTAATTGGGTTTTTCCATAAACTGTGTTTTTGAAATCACGTAAATAGACGTTAAAGTGAATTTTGGAAAAAATGAAAATGTACCCGAGGTAGCCCCCTTGCTATTCAACATTTGTATTACCATTTTTGAAAAAAATGAAAAATAGCGTTTATTGGCTTTTGCTATGAAACTATTCATATCAAACTTAACACGTTAGCAACCGGGTTAATAATGGTGGTTGGACTGAGGGATTAAGTGTATGACTTACCCATTCTCTACGATGAGTTGGATGCTATCGTTAGCAGTGCCAAAGACAGGCATGGGTGATGGAGGATAGTCTTCTGGCAGGTAAGACCAGGCTTCTAGTGTAAAACTCTCACTAATACCTAGCGTTTGTACGCCAGGTAGTATGACATAATCATCCGCACCATCGAACTGCAAGGCTTGGTTGAGTCTACCAAAGACGAATTGATATCGGATTTGAAAGAGTGTATCTTGTTTTTTTTTGGTTGGTTAATTGGTTGAAATACATTGTGAATACTGCAATATTACAGTAATCGCAGCAGCTACTTCTCTTCTTCTTACTCCTCCCTTTCTTCTTCTTCTTGATCTTGTTATTCTTCTTCGTCGTCTTCCTCTTTTTTCTCCTCCTCCTTCTTCCCCTTCTTTCTTCTTCCTCCTCTTCTTTCTTCTTCTTCTACTACTACTACTACTACTACTACTTACACTACTACTTCTAATACCACCACCACCAATACTACTGCTACTACTGCTACTACTAAAACTACTTGGACTAATTTTTTCTAACACCATTACTACTAGTTTTACTACTACTAGTACTACTACTACTACTACTACTACTACTACTACTACTACTACTGCTACTACTACTACTACCACTACTATTACTAGTACTACTAATACTACAAAAACTGTACTATACTAATTCAAGTACTAATTATTAATAAATAATATTTTGGAAATAATGGTGACGATGATGGTGATGATGATGATGGTGATCATCATCACCATCATCATCATAATAAAAACAATAACAAATCAAATCAGCCCATCAGAAAGCGAAAGACTAACGCCTGTATCCGCCAAGAGATAAAGTATATTACGTAGTTGATCATGTAACTTGGGCAAAACGAAAGCTCTTATTCATATCGTACCTGTCGGCACATTCATATTTCATGTTGGACCAAATGACGTTAGGCTGATCGTAGACGAACACACCAAGACGGCCACCCAGGTAGGACGAATCATACAGGTCTCCCGTATCGGTCAAAATGGTCTCTCCAGTCTTGATAACAACTCTGTGGAACCAAAAATTGTTAAAACATTGATTTCACAATGCTTCCATTAAAAAAAAAATGGAGTTGCATGGACCTACAGCAGCTATCAATGTTTCTAATGTGGTGTAAAACGAAATCCCTGGAAACGTGCACTTTATAATTCCAAATTCCGTCCTCTTATAAAAGAGTAGAACATCAATGAGTGACCGATTTTACCATACAAATTTTCCTTACAGACTTGAATGTTAACTCTTCGTTTTACATTTATCTTAAAATAACGGTATATTTGCCAATATGTTCGCATTCTAAGCTGTCAGTTTATCAGTATGAACATCTGAATGAAATTGAAGATAGCCAGAAAAACAATGAAACACTTGTGAGAGAATAAAATACAGAAAATTCACAGAAAAAAAGATAGTTATAGGGGTAGCTAGGAAGATGGAAATGGTATATCCCCACACACCAAACACCTTAGCTAGAATGGTGGAATACCGTACCTGATAAGACCGATTGAAGGCCGAAATGTGAGGCGCCACCTATAGGCCGTCTTGTGTTGCCAGCCTTGCATCATGGGATCATGCCAGAGCAACTCGACCTCATTGGTTGTGGTGTAAGAATGCCAGAGAGCGTTAGCCAATGGCACGCTTGGTCCTGTCGCAGAGTTCACTTTCTGGATTCGAACACAATACACACATTTAAGTAACAGGATAACATTGCGGAGCTTCAATTTAAAAAAAAAAAATCAAACTTTAGTATCTGAGCTATATGGTGGTGTTCAAATGGACAAAGAAACACCATAAAAATACAAATGTTTGGAAAGCTTCCACTGGAAAGATATGCATGAATTAACAATTTCCACTCCGATGGAAGATAGAATAGCCTAGATCGGCACAAAGTAAGTCTATGGGAGGAAATGGGCAGGTGAATCAGGTCAGTTTGAGTGCTTGTGAATTTTCACCCCTTTTAAAGCACTAAATCATCACTATGAAATACAATTTTTCGGGGCTTCATTTTAAATCTTATCAAACATGTCAAAGACACTAGGAGTATGGAGGAATATGTTTCTCACATTTTTAAAAATTGTGGTCATTGTTAGCCTAAGGCTTAAAGGAATGAATGTGAACACTTAATGCCTCAAGAACAAGATGAGTTGAAACATTTACCAATGTACGCACTAAGTGGATTTTATATCTAGGCTGGATGAATTTGTCTTGTCTGTGTTTTTCTACTTGAGGAGAATCAGGCATGAATATGCAAGTACTGAATTATCAATAGAAATTGTGGCCCATATAAGGGTGCACAAGAAACTTTGCTGTCACAGTAACTACTGATATTTTTTGTCAAGGAGTAAACGTTTGACCACACAATTTTTAAATAAAAAAAACATTGAATATTGTACTTGGTATGCGATTAATTTTAACTCCAGATCAAGAATGCTACAAATCAAGCTATTTGAGTTTAATACCCAAAAATTTGAGCAAATGTTCATGCATTTGAAACATAGGGCATTGATATTGTCGCAATGTTGAAAAGAGACGTGATTATTACATGTATAATATTTTGTAAAATTTATCGCGTTTACAGAGACAGACAAAAACACACACACACACAAGCGCGTGCGCGTGCGCGCGCGCGCGCACACACACACACACACACACATACACAGACACACACGCACACACACACAACACACACACACACACACACGACACACACACACGCACACACACACACACACACACACACACACACACACACACACACACACACACACACACACACACACACACACACACACACACACACACACACACACACACACACACACACACACACACACACACACGGAGCACATGCACATATTCACGCATCCCCCAACATGAAACTAGCAGCAAATAAATATCACTCTTCAACGACATAAATAGTCGAGATCAGAGCGGTCAACACACACACACACACACACACACACACACCCACACACCCACGCGTGCGCATATAAAGGTTCATGCATGTTATATTAATAGTTTCTATGCTTTTATACGCTTACTGGACACGGCCATAAGCCATTTAATCAACAACGCGAATCACTCAATAAGTAAATAAGGTGGAATTTGACATGCAAAAAAAAACAAAACTTCCATTAAGCACGATCTCTCAGCTATACGGCCGTGTTATGGCAAAGGGTGTCGAATAAAAAGCTTGTAAAATCGCGACCTGGAAGTTTTCGTATTTTCTGTGACTGAAAAGAGAATATAAACTTCACGCTCGAAATCAGGTTTCTTGCAGAATTTAGTATACATTTTATATTTGAAGAGCTTGTAACCAAAAGGCGCTAAATCCACGTTCATGAATTTGGAGAATAGGGCATTTCTTTGCCGGAGTTTGTACACGCGCCTATGGGAAAATAAAACTAAAACATGCAATGGCAGGTGTCTGTGCAATTTAGTGCCAAATTTTATTCTGTAACTGGACAAAGTTACAGAATGAAATTTACAATAGCAGCCATTCCAGTAAGGGTCAACATCAAAGCTCAAAATTGAAGTGAAGCAAGTGATATTTTTTTGTCACTTATGATTCAAAAGAGGAATATTGAAACCATCTAAATCCTCAAAAGATTTTTAAAATAAAAGCATTTGAATTAAAGTTTACAGCCTCCTGAACATAATGAACTTTGTGGTAAAAAAGGAAGGGTTTTGGGGTATAATCACAAACAGAGAAAATAAATGAAGCTGATTTCATAACATGTTGCTTTTCTGCATTCATTAGGTGCTATCCAGTAAGTTTGATAAAACATTTAGAATTTTTCGAAATGCGTTCTCAGTATTTTCCTAGTATTTCATCATGAAAACACCCGCGAAATATTCACGCAGAGCTACAAAATAAGGGGATTTTTAAGATTACTAAAAAACTCAGAAGAGTTTCAGCTTGGTGTTTGATATGGGTAATTTGAAAAGTGTGGTAGCTGTATAATTAGAAACGCTATAACATTTTTTCATTTGCCCTTCATTACCTTTGAAGAAAAAACAATCTCAGAGTGTTCACGCGAGTCACGATACTGTATGGTGACCAAGGCACAAACAGAGCTATAGATCAAAAACTGAAAAATAGATGAAGCTGATTGTTTATCTGATTTCATTTAGGCTAAAGCTTTCAGTCAATTTGATAAAACATGATATTTTTTTTCTTTCAAATGCTTGTCATACTTTTCAGAATGCACTATTTTATCTATGAAAACACTCATAAAATAGTGTCTATGACAAGCGTTTAAGATCTTGACCACATTTCACTGCCACAAACTGTGTTAAACGAATATATTTAAAGGGGCTGAATTTCCTTATTTTATGCACGAATTTAAATTAGCCTAACGCTTTAGTATAAATTTCATTTTACACGCGTAAATGAATTATGGAGACAAAAGTGAAAAAAAATGTTACCCTACCCTTAATGTGAGCAAGTGTGAAAAAAAGTCGCATTTGCCAAAGAAATATTCTGGGAAAACCAGTCAAGTTACAGGCCTGAAATTTTAATCAGTTGGTGCCCTTTATATTCCTGAAGTGCATTAAGATTTCTGATATCGTTGGCCTTTCATACTTTTTTCAAATAGTGACAATTTAGATTTTTACTGATTTGAACCAAACGTAAGACACACCCTGCTACATTCTATTTTCATTAATGTATTGAAATTTATGGATGTTTTCTCTTTCCTAAAACTAACCCACCTGCTTTCTTTATGAATACATTTTCCTATTACAAAAAATGCAATATGCATACATTAGTTGTTTGCTATGTTCTGGCAGCTTCCAGCAAGCTGTCAGGCTGCTAAGAACAACCTTTGTTAAACAGAATAGTATGCATAAAATTTGCATTTCTTATGACACTGTTCTAAAGGCTAACACTATTGCCAATAGTCTCGGCTTCCAGACATTTAGATTTAATCCATCTGGGAAATTGATTAAGGAAACTGCTATCTTGGTAAACCGCTTAAATATACAAAAATCTGGATTAAGTGCACAGTAAGTATCTTTTGGAGGTAAAACAGTCAGAGAGTGAGTGTCAATGGTGGTATAAAAGTTGCGATTGTCTAGAACTGAGACTACATGTGCCCAGTAGCAACACTTGCAGAAATACACACCAAAAAAATGTTGACAAATCTAAACAAACGAAACCATATTTGCATTTCCTGACTTCAGAATTA